>JAQIVE010003829.1:0-15771 GCA_034698285.1 Sminthurinus bimaculatus | reverse complement strand
GTACACTTGGTGTGGATTGTACATAGGTTTGAAGTCAGAAGAAGCAAAAAACGATATCTTTGTTTTAGCCACTGTATTCTAAGGAAACTTTACCTTTTGCCTTTCGCCAAAAATTCAAACACCCATTCGATTAATAATTACATTTAACTTTATAAATATCTGCTGCGTCACCCACTCCCGGTGCCCCCTTTGATCTTTCCCTTTTAGGCAATCGGAATGTTCCTTTGTGGAGCTCAACAGCAGTCAAACGTCTTTGATCTCAATCAATGGTGCTCGCCCCTGAAATTGGAATTGAAATCCTCACTGGTATCGGAAGCCCAAGTTGATTTCTGTTGACCTCGGAGGAACTATGACACTTAAATTCCAAGTACACATGTACAATGTACATGCTATGGCTCTAAGTTTCAATCGATACTTCAAATGGTAATTTATTGGCCCATCAAAAATGTATGTAAATGTGTGGCATGTACATTTGAAATGAGCAAAAGAACAATAAAAACGAGCCTCCAATAAGAATACCATTTTAAACCTAGTTTGTGTTTGTTTACATCAAAAATTACCCACTGTAAGTAAAGCATAGTGGCGGTGAAACTTGACAAAAATGGAAACATTATTCAATCCAAAATGACAGCTTCATAAAAAGTATGAAACCACACAGCTACACAGTATAATATACTGTCGGTACAAGAAAAAGGGGTTAGAAAACCGCGAGAGAAGGCTCATTAAAAATTTAAGGGGCCCACATTCGTCCTGGCAAGCATACCAGACCAAAGTACATATGTACGTATTAAGTTTTTGGTAGAGAACCTGGGCCACCCCCGAAACCTACATTTTATGGCTAGAAAATCCAATCTATACTCCTACTTATTCATTCATTCATAGCATAACCATGTATATTATAAGCTGGCTTGCATGTTTCTGTAATGGATGGTTGTGAAAGAGCTAGATACTCGAGCGGGAGGGAAAGTGCGTGCTCCTATACAATATTACATACTTTTAATATTTAAGAGTCTATCGGCCCATCTTTTTCTTTTGCTCCAACTTTGCTTCAGAAGGTACAGTCGAGTATATATGTACAATGTACAGTATACAGACAAAAGTATGTACAGTGTACAAGTTGCCACTTTTCTCTCTTCTACTCCGCACGCACCCTAATCGCAAGTTGAGTCCGAGTAAATCCTCAAGTTTTATGAGCGGCTACCTGCATAAATTCTGTGCAGAAATTTGCGAGTGTGTAGTGCGTGTGTGAGTATGGGCCTTATACCTTATAATAAAGTTAATAACCGTCAAATTTTCATCCATCACAATTACACGCCATACAATGTTTATGCATCATATGAATATGTGTATGTACGGTTTAAGCTGTGCCACGTGTTTCCTTGCTATTTTTCATCTGATCCTTTTGCACAAATATCTTGCGTATGCACAAAGACTATAAAATATACATGCATGTAAGAAATCCGTTACAGTCGGTGAAGGCTACTTTTCCCCTCTCACTAAAGACTTTCACTCTCTCTTCCACTCTCATTTCATTTTCACTCTTACTTTTGACTTGATGCTGGGTGCAAATTTCCGGAACAACATCAACTGAGAAAACTTGACAAGTCCGAATGAGGGACAGAAATAGCCTCAGTATAATAATATGTTCATGCATACATACATACGTATATTCTGAGACGGAGATTTAGACTCTCATTCCCAGTCTGATTCTTCATTAAGCAAGTGTTTAATGTTGAATGTGCGTCTATCTGTCTATATAATATACATATGTATAATATGGCCTGTTTGTACAGGGGAAGTGGGGGAATCGAAAAAAGTAGGAGGGGGAATTATTACCCGCGGTTTTTTCTCGGCTTCTCCAGACACTCGTTTTAGTGGGGATATCAAAATGGAGGTTCTTTCCCCTTATTTGCACTCGTCTTGGGTTTGTTCTACACTCTACTCAAGTCTCAACTCTCAACTCAATTCAGCTCAAAATCGCCTTAGTTCCTGCATAAATAATTCCAAGGAGAAAGATTAATCCACCTGAATTATTCAACTTAATGACAATTTGTGCGGAGAGGTATCAAACTTGTGAGCTTGGTTTCTCTTCTCCACTCTTTACTGCTTTCGACCGTGCACTATGTATCAGTATAATATTATAAAAGTAGGACGACTCAAGGTGGAAAACCTACACAGAGAAATTAAAGATTCCTGTGCATACTTGTCCAATATACACTATACACAGTGTTTGGGTAGTTGGACTTTGAAATGGCGGGGAATTAGTCGACGTGGGCACATACCATAAAATATGGACTGATGCAATCAACTCAAAATTGTGGAGCTGTAGATAAATTTTTTGTAGATTGCTCTGTTGCATACACTTGCAAATGCAAATCTTGATACGGAATCCAGGAATACTATGTACATAACTATTTATTCTCTGAGCACAAAATTAGGTTAGCTAGCTGGCTAAATTAGTCAGTTATTCTCATCGTATTGTTCAAATCTCTACCGAAAATGTAGCGAGCCAACGGCTCTTCACAATCTTTGTAAAATATTCATGTAGGTATAATGCTCAGCTGCATAATGTTATGTTACCGCGTGTTGTGGTTCTTTGACGCAAATCTGAATTTGGATTTGGACTCTATGTATCTTAGTTTAAAAGTTTTAAAACGATTCGCCCCAACAGAAATTCTGAATCGGCGAGTTTTTTTCATTGTACATATTCAATTTTATCATGGTACGTTTCCTCACATATTTTACTGGAATAAAAATCCGCAGTTAAATCCGCGCTTTCTTGATACATGTTTTCCAGTCGGTTTAAAAATTCAGAGCGCCGAATCTCTCCATCGGTATGACGGTTTACGGTGCTAAAAATAAGAACTGAAATTAAAAATAATGACCGGAAATTACACACCAGCAAGGAAAAGGGGGCGGAAACCGCCACATTATTTTCCCCGTTCTTACCATTTTTATCAAGTGACAGATTGGCCTCAATTACATGGCGGCTAAAGGAAAAGGGAAATTGCCCGGCAAAATTCATATCATAAAAAAATTGGCAGTGGAAAATTTATACATGCGTATATTATAAGTAGTCTATCACATATGTATTACGCCATGCGTAATTAGAGCAGTATTTATAGAACAGTCAATAAAATGTGCAAAAATTTTCAACCAATGTACTTTTTTATTGTTATAAGATCATTTAAAAATATTGCAGTGCTCAAATGTTTAAGCAATTTTATTTACTCGGGCTTATATTTTATTGCACAGCAAGAAAAAGATGAAGTAACTAACCTAAAAGGTTGAAGCCTAAAAAATCTCTTAAAAAATAATACATGCGGGTCCGTTTTTATAAAGGAATGAAAAATATTCGAATAGACCTGGTGCAGCGAATTTTTTTCCATTTCAGTTCCCATTTTTGAGGCAGATTTTGACTTTGAGCAATGACAATAACGTTATCCCAATCTAATCAGATATCTGCAATAATACACGACAGAGCAGAGGAATAAGAAGAGACAAGATCGAATACTCAGTGCAAGATAATAATATCTGCTTCGATTTTATTTTTGTATGTAATATACACATTATACATACAAGGCGGATGAGACATAAAAGATTGGTCGGGAATCTCTGGATAAACTTACATATGCAGACTCGGAAGTTTTATCCGTGTGTTCAGGAGTTATAATATGAGATTGAAGATCCATACACAGAGACATGAAAAAATGATCAGCCGTCGCACGGGTTACGAGTCTCCAAGGACAGTTGTGCAACTTCTAGGGAGGATCTAAATAATTTGGATCAGAAATTGGTACAAATGTTGAGTCAACAGGCAGGCATAACCAAACCACTATGCGGAATGGAATTCTAGATTCTCAAAAGGAAGCGAAATTCACCTGCTGCTCTTATACATAGTAACAAAAAGTAACAAAAGGTTGTTGCCAATTTGGAGAGAAATATAGGGAAAAAGAAGTATCCGCAGAATTTTCATTATTTTGTTATTTGCGAATAATATTTCAAAACTACTTGGTGCTCTTACGCATACTTGCTTTGCATTTTTTTTCTGATTACCTAGATACGATCAGAATGTTTGTTTTGGAAGAAAAATGAAATTTTTGTAATAGCTTATGTGCATTAGTAGTTTTTTATTTATTTGATACTGTGTAATTAGGTAATTGAAATAGCTGAGCAACTGCTTTTGTAATCTGTTGGTTCAAATTCAATACGTCATTTTATTGGTCATGAATCACAAACTGCAAAATAAAAGGCAGAAGCAACAAAGAAATTGAAATTTTACACAAAAGGTACATTGTTATAAATTATTTTTCTTCGTTGAAAGCAGTCTTTTAATTTTTGCCAAAGTTAAATAAAACTTTATCAATTGGCTAAAAGCATTAGCTCTCGATATTATACATACAAGGTGAACTGTATTCTGTATCGCATTGTATTTTTGTACATGGAAAATTCTTCAAGTTTCCATTCAAGCCGAAGAGAGAAAAGGAGTGGGAGATGAGTGGGGAAAATATACGGCTATAAGAATCGAAAAATCTCCACGGTTTTTGAGGAGGTTCATCTTATCTTATATTTTATCACTACCAGTATTTAGGGAAACTATCTAACACACATAAATACTCTGACCTAAACTACTCAGCTATAGACTTATAATACAAGTATACATACAGTTATATATACAAAAACACTCGAGAAAATTACTCGAGACCTGTTTCGCGAGCTAAAAACACTCAAAAATAAAAATCTGCAGAATGGAGTTGAAGCTGAGAGAGAAGTTGAGTTGAGTCGAGTCTCTGCTTTAGTAGCATTGCATTGACATCCTCAACTGCTCCCATTTTCTTCCTAACATTTCATGCTAGATTTTTTTTTGAATCGAGTTGCCTTGCCTTGCCTTGCGTTGGCCCGAGTTTTGGCTGAGAGGCTCGAGGAAAAAGTTTTGCTTGGCAACTTGACGCCAGAGTAGTCCAAAGTGTGTTTAGTTTATCACTTTTGGGGTCATCTTGATTCTTGATGATACTTTAGTGGCAGACAATCGGATCCGAGTACCAATCCAAAATCCACAGATTTACATCACAGGTTCTCTAACTATACTTTTTCATACATTCTATATCTTTTCCGTTTCTTCCTATTCAACTCAACCCCAGACATTGTACTGGAAACTGGTAACTGGTACACAGAACAGTGCAGACAGAAAACACACGCATTTCCACACTTTAGCTGTCCATATGGCTGAAAAAAGAGGAGTGGAGTGCAAAACTTTTCCTTTGGAAAAATCATCAAAAATATCTCAAGCTCCAACCACGAGGACTTACACAAACACTTGCCTTGACTTGGCTGATAATGACAATGACAATGAGAGTGAGAAATGAAGAAAGAAAGAAACAGTTAAACGATCCATGATATCTGCCTCGTCTTGGTGATGATGAGCTCCAAATTTAAGTCGTGGTGTAAAAAAGCTGAAAAATGCGATAACGACTCTGCTCCCCCCTTTTTTTCTTTTTTGGCCTCGAAAAATATTGTACAAAATTAGGAAGAAGGGAAAAACCAAGATTCAGCTGCTCAATGTTGACAAAAATCTAAGAATGGTTGTGGCCAATTGGAGCGGAATAACGGGCGCCATTTCAGTTTCACTGCGTGCAAAAAAATGTTGAAAAATATGGTCGAGTATTATACAATATTTGCACTAACTAAAGAAAACGCTTAGAGTAAATTCATATCCATTCATATGTACAATGTATGTATTTATGTAACCTTAGTGCATGCATATTCTATGCAGCATAATTTCCTGTATCCTCTATACATATACACATACATTCTTTTATCCGGGCTTGTAAGGGATCCAGGAAGTTCCCCGGAGAAAAAAGAAAAACCGCCAGCTCAAGTCAAGTCAAGTCAAGCCCAGAAAAGCCAAAGCCAAAGGCAAGGCAACAAAAAGAGAGCAGAGCTTCACTACACTAACAACTGTGTAACAACCTTGATAATATTATGAAATACGAGAATATAAATATCTCTATATTATTATTGCATTGTATGTAAAAGATGGAGTCATGGCTTTTTGCATTTGAATTTGCTCTTGGATTTGGATTTGACATGGTTTTGGCTTTATAACTGCACAAACATACACACATTGAGATTGGGAATAATCGAGAGTCGAGGAGTCTTTTCCGCCTCGTCTTTGTCATAAAGAGCTCCCGCCGTTTCTTTGTCATCACAACTCTTTTGTCCTTTTCCTCCGTGTATATGTATGTAACTGTATTTTGTATCTACATACTGGATAAATAAACAAGCCAAAAGTGCAATAATAATGATGCTGACAATAAAAATAATAATATTACTTTGCGTGTTTTTCCTCACATACATAGAAAGCTACACATCATATGCATATAGGCACCTGTATTACAATACAATATTACGAGGAATTATGAAATCCAGTCATGTATACTCTGTACAAACAGACCTTTTCATACATACAGTATATTATTATTGTGATGGGCGTCATTACAATTTTTATTGTTATGTAAGGCCATTATTGAAATCACGCTCTTTTGTATTTTGCGTTTTCTCTGTATGTACTCTGCGGATATGAGCGAAACTGTTGTGTAATAGCCTCCATCTTTATGTTTATTATCATTATTATTTCCTCCAAGTCCAAAGCCAAGATTTTATTTCCTTGTTTTGTATCATATTGTATTGTATTGTATTGCTGGGTTGCGGTTTCAGTGTTTAGAATTTCCAAATTTCAAAAGAAAGTCTCACGTTTCCACCTTTCACAAATTTTCATAATACTCTAGTTTAGTATTTTTAGAGTGCTCTTTTTTGCTACAAATACAAATAATACAACAAAAAACGCCTTTTGTATCCGTCTATAAAAGGGAAGGAAATGCACACTTGAGCTTATACAAATAATGATATCATATGTATAATGTATAATGTACCTCAAGAAAAATCAACATGTTATTGTTTTAGCTTAGAGCTCGGAGCCAAACTTTTGTTGCGATGTCGTATTGTGTATTATGTTTTCATTCATATTGCGCAGTACTCTGCTTGTGTTTCTATTCCAAATGGTGACTTTTGGGATTCGTAAAAAGATGAAATGTGCTCGGGGTGAATTCGAAACGTTATACATACTCACTCAATTTGTCGATCAAATCGATATCTTAAAAACATTTTTATAAACTATGAAGTACTTGTGCATTTATTGTGACAAATGGAAAAAATATGTGAAATAGTTGTATTACATAAAATGCTTAAAATATGTGTTTGTTTTTGTGTTTTTTGTGAAACAGGAGATTCGGCCACGAAGAAGGGAGATAGATGTGACAGCATACGAAAGTGTGGCGGTATCAACTTAATATGCAACATGACTGTGAAGGAGTGTCAATGCCACAGCGACTACTCCATTGTGGTCACCACTAATATTAAAACTCTCTGCCTTAAGCGTAAGTACTTTCTCCATTTATTTAACTTTATAACTGTGTACGTACCTACGTACAATTCGTTTTTTATTGTAGACTAGAGATTTCACGAAGGGTCAATTAGATTCGATAGAACTAATAAACAAAACATACAAAATTATGTATATATATGATGTAACCCATAATCAATTATTTATTGAAAATGGAGCTTGATTATTCTGTGAACACAAAATTGGAGAATTTGATTAAGTACAAACAAGGACAAGGCAGTGACAATGACCATTCAACCTTTGTTCTTTCCTTTAACCTTTCACCTTTCATCATCAAAAATGTAGGCTTGAATTTAGTAGTATCCACAATATTTTATGTGGGCTAATGTGCCCCCCTTTCAAAGCCGAGGATTTAAAATGATAAATTGAGCACTTTCTGACTTTGGCATGGACTTTGAACATTTGTGCCAAAGTGTGTTATTGAAGACTATGTATAGAGTATAGAATAAAAATTGTGGAAATATTGACATTTATTTCCAACAATTTCACAGCTTTGAACTTTTAAAATTTCGTCAACTTTTCTAGTCCTACATATGTATTGCTCCTTGTTTGAGGGAAAATGTGCAATTACACGAGAAGAAAGAAACGCGCCCATAGCACTTACATTGACAATGGATGGTGTGATAGACAAAAGAGAGAGAGAGAGAGAATGTGTGAGATAGAGAAAAGGGGGATAAGATAGAACAGAGAGTGGAATCGTATGAAAATTTAATAATCCAGGTAAAAGTTCTCCGTCAGTACACAAGCGTACCTACTTGCGTATGTATGTATGTACATATAATATAATCCACAAGATCCGCATCTAAATTTTATGCTGCACATAATATAATATAATACACACTCTGGATTCATATGAATATGTATGTATGTATGCATGTATGGATGAGTGTATGTGGACAAGTGGTCCATTATACAGGGTGACACTTCTAGGAATGGATTAGACTGAGCCAGCAGCAGCAGCAGCCAGCAGTTGGTCGTGTGGTGGTGGTGGCAACTTGAAATCTTTTGAGCTCAACTAGTCTAAACTCAATTCCATGTAAATACATATATTTATATTATGGCAGCATTATATATTACATCATGATATATGTGTATTATGTATAATCGTCCTTTTCTAATGGAGAGAGAATGTATGGATGGATGCTCACTGCTCACCTTGTTCATCTAATAATAAGTATGGAAAGTAGTAGAGGAGCAGCAGGAGGAGGTGAGTGCAAAAAGAAAAAAAAGTGCCATCCACTTTCACCATAATAATATCGCTCAAATCTATGTACACTTGTACTTGTACTTCACCACTTTCACCAAGTCAGAGAGGACAGGTGAAGTATTGATTTTACTCTCTCTCTCTCACTTCTTTTCCCGTTCTCCACTTTCTCTCACCTCATTCTCATTCCGTTTTCTTCTTTTCCACTCTCGTCTCGTCTCCTGCCTTGGGTTGGCTTGGCTTGGCTGTGCAGAGTGAGATGCGGCGTGTGTATGTATGCGTTGGTTGGTTGGTAGCCGAGTTTGAGTTTGATGAAATTGATCAAAGCATTCTTTGCCTAATGGCCACGTTCACGGAGAGAGAAAGGCAGAAAAGAATGATGGGGACAAAGGAGGAATAAAGAGGACAAGTAGGTAGGTACACACATACATACATACAGACAATACCAGTGACAACGACACCACCAACGCCAACGCCAGGTAAATAGCAGGAGAACGGAGTGAAAGCCCAAAACTCTCTTTCTTCTTCTTGTTCCTCTTTTACACAAACACATACATACATAGGAAAATACGCAGAGCAGTCGTGGAAAATTAATTAAACTTGCTCACTAATTAAAATAAAAGACAAATAAAACTCTTTTATTCACTCTCCTACTTCATCTTCTTCACAGGCTTAATTTTCATGCTCATTGTTCATGCTCCTGTATACATATATATCTATATGCTATTTGTTGAGTGTGTGCTCTCGGTTCTCGTCTATTTTTACCTTTTTTACCTTGCCCATTTGTACTTTTCCAAATTTGAAGTAAACTGATGTATGTACGTTGTACGTGCTGCTGTTGTTGTTGTAACTCCCCTTTTTCTTGTTCCAAACCTCTAAAAAAGGTAAAACAGCAGTTATCTTGATAAACGGTTATAAATTGCTGCCAAAAATAAACAAAAATTGGCCTTTTCTCCCGTGTGAAAACACCCAACCTATGTGCAGTATATGATTACTCGCGCATCTAGCACTTGTTTTTTTGGAAAATTCAGGCAATTTCATATTAATAATAATGACATTACACAAAAAGTAATGCCAAACAGGAAAAATAGTAGACGGCAAGGCAATAAGCAAAGGCAGAACAGGAGAGGGTACAAATTTTGTCCGATAAAAATCAGTTTTTAGGTTTTATCTTTATTGCGATAATTTTCCAGCCAGCGTTAAGTGCACTAAGTAACTATAGGAGAAAAAAGTCCCACTGTTTTCTCAAATAAAAAAATCACACTCAAGCTGTGACCAAATTTTATCTACAATACATACAAGGAATAAATGACAGAGTTTGAGAGTAAAGTAGATTGTACAATACACAGGACGTGGATGAGTAGTGACAAGAAGTGTCATCATATCATTGTCTTTCCTGTTTGTCTTTGTCTTTGTGCATTTTGTACTGTGGCGGTGGTGGTCTGATGTTCGCTGTGCCATTCTCGTCTTCTCCGCCTTTTGGTCCATGGTTGTGAACGTGATCGGGATCATGACTATACACTATTCACGTGATTTTGATGGTGGTCGGTTTTGCATTTGCATTACATATACATACGCAGAAAAGGATTCTGAGCCTCCGACTTGTTGTTTAGAGGCAATAGTATATAGTGGGGATGCTTTCTCCACTTTCCCCGATTTCTCCTGTGCTCATGTCTTGCTTGTGCTTTCAAGGGTTTGACAAAGTTGGTATTTACAAGCTGTTGTTTCCTGGGGAGACAAAAGCGACTTGTCTCCAATTAAATTGGATTATGTTCTACATAATACATAATACAATATATGTATGTATGTACATTGTGGGTACAACACGGAGAAGAATCATGCAGACATGCAGAAAAGCGAGTCATATTAGTATGTATGTTCACTGTACGCAGAACAACCTCAAACTTGGATTCCTTGTATTTTGTATTCTAATTCGACGCGAGTCTCAAATGAAATTTGAATTCGAAGATTCAAGTCCGAACAATACAACATACAAAGGCTCGACAAATCCACGTGTATGTATGTATTTTATGTATTCTCCTCTTCATTCTGATTCCTACCCGTGTCGAGTGTCATATAATCTCGTGTAATAGACAAATAAATGAGGGACGTGCGCATATATACTTGAGTTTGTACATCATCATGTGTCCAAGTGTAAACATAATTAAGTGTACATGTGTATAATAAGATGAGTGTGTGAATTATAATGCTGTAAAACGGATTATAAAACAGAAAGGAAGAACAAGAAGAAGAAGAAGAAGAAGAAGAAGAAGAGGCTGATGAGGACTGCTTGCGATTCGTAGGCATTGGGCCTCCCTGCTTTTGCTGTCTTCATTCTCATTTAATGCATTATCCTGCTGTCTTCCCCATTGTCACGTGCACATTGTACTGTATTACCCTACATTCGTTCATAAGGGATACAGAGAGGAAAGCAACAGCTTTTCATTTCATTTCATTCATTCATATTCTTGGTGGACATTCGTGTGTGAGAATATAATGGAAAGGAAAATCGGGGACTTGTTAACAAGAATTAGGCTTTCTTAGAATTCCACGCTCTCTCTCTTTCTCTCTCTCCTGTCTTGTTGGCCTCCTCTCCAGGTCGTCAATTTGATAGATATTTCCATGTGGCAGACCAACGTGTGTTGTGTGTTCCTTTGCTGCTGGTATTGACACTGATGGTTGGTTGGTCGGTTGGTTGGTGTTGAAAGTGGTGTTGCATGGTGTGTGTTGTGTGTGTCACCATGATTTGAGTCCCAGCCAAACTTGTCGGCTTTGACTATCTATTTACTTATTTATTGATGCAAGAACCGCCTTTGTAATGTAATGTAATGTAATGACTGTGTGTAGAGTGTAGTGCACGGTTTCTGTTCTGCATCTATCCATGTCGTCATATGTACATACAATGTACATACAACGAATGCTTAATGCATTAATTTTTCATAAAGATGTAAACAGGGACACCTCCCCAGTTTTCCCCCCTACTTTCCTCATTATGTTGGACCACTTGACTTGCACGGTTAATTGCAAAAGCTCCAGCTGCAAAAAATGTATAAGCAAACGGTATTGCAGCTTCTATTTTCAAACTTTTTTAAATGAAATTCATATTCAACAACTTGTTGGCAAGTTATAGATAGAGCAAAAACATTTTTTGCGTCCTTCTCGTGACATTTTTATTTTTTTTCTGTGTACGGACGATAAAAAAGGAAGGATTTGATTTCCAACGAGATTTTGTTCCTGTTTACTTGGAAACGCCTGCAGTTTTAAACTGCCGATGAATGAAGAGTATGTATGATGAATGTGCTCGTGAATGGAGAGTCAAGGACGTGAATGAAGAATGAGCTAAATTTACAGCATTCAACGGGGAATTGAGCAGTTGACAGCGCATTTCAGCAAAATATCACCAGCGCACATATGTACATATGTGCATACAAACGTTGAAAATAAATGGCTTTAATTAGGTCCTTTCAACACTGGATGGAATATGAGCCGCATGTCATCATATTTTTGTTTGCTACAATATACAATATGTATAATGTATAGCCATCTATCTCAACTCTCTCAAAACTTGTTTGTGTTCAGAATTCAGCTGGATACTGTTGCAGCAAATATCAGGAATCTAGGTTCATAAAAAACAAGCCTAATTAGCATGACATGAGTTGAAATAGTAGTCAACAGTTTTTTGTTTGCAATTTGCCATTTGATTTTGATTTTCAAAGCAGTTCTGACTGCGATTACATCATACAGATGATGTAGAATGTGGATGCTACTTATGCAGCTCAATGGAATGATAATGCATGCATGCATCTCTATACATACGCGTCAATGCTCCAAACTAGAAAGTTGATACTGAATTTCAATTTCTCGTAATTACGAGAATTTTCATCTAAAATATGAAGTTTTGATATGTATGTGTGTTTGCATTAAAAACCCAGGGCTTTATATAAAAGTCATTTTAATTTTTCAATTTTCCTGCTTTATGAAACCTAAATACCATCCGCCCATAAATAAACTTCACGTTTTGGAGCAGCTTTCTCCTTGTTTAAGATTTGTGAGATCCGGAAGAAAAAATTCTGTTTATTTATAAGGGCAGACAGTACATATTTCTATGACTGCATAGAAGGGAAGAAATTGCACTTTTGTTTGTTTTTTAACCACAGGTTGTACAATATGTACATTGTATCTACACATACGGATGACAACTAACTACAGTCGACACACAAACACACACATACACTCACACAATTTGCTATTTGTCTTGTGGACGCCTCTTTTTGCCCGTGCTCATCGTTTACAGGGAAAGAGATTTGAGTGGGAAAGTCCTTAAAATCGAATCGATAAACTTTTCTATATCCCAGTCCCAAACAACTCAATTTACTTTTGTTCCAACTTCTTTTCCGCCTCCTTCTTCATCTAATTCTCAATTCTCTCATTCCTCCTTCCATTTCCCACCACTTTCTTATTTATCCGTATACATATGTGCATTGTACATTGTACATACATGCGGCCTGCCGTAAAAAACGAAATGTTGAACAAAATCTGCTGACTTATCACGGAAAATCCCACCGCGCCCTTTTCATTCTCCTTTTATATGTAACTCTATTACAAAAATTGTGCATAGGAAACAAATTTTTACAACATGACTGCAATAGGAATCCTTGGATTTTTATCCTTCCAAAATTTCACAAAAGTTGTATTTTAGCCCACACTTCACATTTTTCTGGGAAATGCAGGATCTCTGGAAGAGAACAAGGCAGTGCTACTTTTTACTGCGTATCTTTCGAAAATCTATATTATAGAAACCGATAAAAAAGTAATAATAAGTGAAACGAGATCATAATTTCAAAATTTTACGAAACGTGAGCGTGATCTATCACTTTTGTTCTCGACGGTATGTATATTACTCGTATGTATTGCACAAAGCAAAACAAATGCGTCATCGTCTTCCATATGCACAGAGACTTACTGCACATATAAGCAATAGATGTAAGTGTAAAATACATAAATTGAAAGTGTACAGAGAGCATTGACTGTATCGACTATCAAACATCAAGCCTCTCGCGCCATGTTGTGCATTGCGTAAGCAAAAAAACGGGAGAAAGTCTTTGCCCAAACTTTTCATCCAATTCTTGTAGGTGTTCTATGGGCTTCTCCTTCGTTCAGATCTCTCTCCCGTTCTCTTCCCGTCTTCTTTCTTGTATATTATTCTATACCGGCTGGTTCAGTTTGTCTTGCCTTTCCTTTTTTCCCTTGTACTTAAGTTGAACAGCAATATTTCCATTTTTTGCTTCGTTTCCCTCCTGACACACAGTTTGGCCTTCCAACTGCAGCTTGATGGATGAGCTCCGTGGCTCTTGCCATTCTTATCCATACACTCTTATACTACTCAATACACATGCATTCAAATGAGTTGGGAGTCAAGTTGCTGCACAGAGTGGGAGAGAATCAAGGGAAAGGGAAGAAACCTGTTCTACAATATATTCGATGGCTGGAAAAAAGCAGGAAGAATGGGAAAAAGTTACAGACATTTGAACTGTCTGCCCCTTGGATTGAAGTAAGTTGGAGTTTCGAGTTTGGAGTTGGAGACTTGGAGGCATAATCACAATCACCAAGATCAGAAAAGAGAAGTAAGAAGAAAGGCAAGCTGTTGGCCCATGCCATGACATGACATGACACACACACAAAATACAGTACAATATACTCTATAGAACCCACGTTTTGTTTAGAGTTTACCATTTTTTGTATGCATGTATGTACTTCCGTCAATAAAGTTGACACAGTATGTCTGTATAATGTACACATATGTATATTTATATTGAGAGGGACCGGTTGAATTCGCTCTTTATGCGAATAAAAATTGTGCTGCAGTGCGTCTATAAAATTTCGACCTCGATTTTTACAAGGTACTAAATTAAAAAGGTAAAATTTGATCCTTTCACACACACACGCATATACATATACTTATATGTAAAATATTCTCTATCGAGGTGAGCAAAAATTGGGAGTAAAAAACGTATCGGGTTTCCCTCGTTAAATTTTCCTTCAGCTTCCAGTTTTTTATCCATCAATGCCGAGGAATAATTTACAGGTTTTTACAAACGACAGTCTTGTGACTCAAAGACTTGCCAAGTTATCGCACTCGGGTGAAATTCCCCGTACCGATGTTCGTCGATTCAATTTCTCAGTAAAATAATGTAGGACGAGAGAAGGAATCGAAAGATATGACACGACATGACATGACAAACACAGTGGGAAAAATATCAAGTATGTATCATTATTATCACCACCACCATCATCACTACTGGAGTTGTTGAAGAAGCAGGAGGAGCAGAAAATACAGTAGATATGGAAAATTTCCCCAGTGCTCATTCATGTGAAACAAAAAGCTCAAGATTGGATTTGAGAAGTCCCTCTGCACTTATTAATCCAATGATGCATGAATTTGAGGCGAGCAAGACGATAAAGACGACGAAGACGACGACTCTCTAGAAAACCAAACCAAATCAAGCCAAACCAAACCAGGCCGAGAAGTAGGGAAGGTTTCCCTCCTCCCTCTCTCCCTCTCTCTCTCTCTCTCTCTCTCTCTCTCTCTCTCTTCCCACGTATTCTAATATTCATACCTACATATTATATGCATACATATGGAATATCCATCCATGTGCACACACACACTTTATCCTCAAGTAATATTTGATGCACTGGGAAGGAATCAACGTGCTTGGATTAATGCTCTCGTAATTATAGATCTTCCAGTCCACGGCTTGTGAATGAGTGTGTGACTGTGTTTGTGTGTTAGTTTGTGTCTGTCTATTTGGACGAGTTCACGGTTTATCTCCGCTGACATGAGTAGCACGATTTCAGTCAAATCCAAATTCATGACATACATATTTACATGTACGTGCGTTTAATTATATCCATTGTACGTATAACTATATATTATGTATGGTACGTATCTTGCATACATACATATTAGACTGCGTCAGAATAACCTTTTTGTTGATTTTCCAAGCGCTCACCCCATCAAAGTGTTTCTTTTGCATCAGTCTAACTCCTCAAAAAATTTCATCCCAAAATTTTAATTTTTAGGGGTGCCCCAAGGGGGTTGAAG
>JAQIVE010003828.1:0-15777 GCA_034698285.1 Sminthurinus bimaculatus | reverse complement strand
TTCCGCTCTGAAGTCCCCCCCCCCTCCATTTACTACATTATAAATTTAAATTTAAATACGCTTCTAATCATACTTTTAAACAAACTAGGGCTTTGAAACTTTCAGGACAATTAGTTTTTGAACCCAATTAGTGAAATATGTAAAAAAAGTCAGTATACCTCACCGTGGGCGTTTACACTGTTGGTTAATATGCTACATGATTAAAATTTAACATTTTAATAGTTTGATTACTATTATTAGTCATCTTAAAATGAAATTTTAAAACAAGTAATGTATACCTTATCGAAATCCTTGACGGCATCTCCAATACACAGAATAGTTGCAAGGCACCTCAACGCCAAAATTTTGGAATGATCATCTTTAGCATCCAAAAGTACTCCCAAAAGGCCACGAACGGTTCGGATGGAGGCGGCAAGTGAGCAAATGTGAGTTCCCCCGTCACTTAAAACCGTAACGAATGACTTGAGGGCAACGCGACTGGGCAAACCTCCATTTTCAATTGTCTCGAGAATTGACGACAAATCTCTGGTCAATCGTTGATCCACCACTTGCCCAAAGAGATTTCCAAGGAGAACAATATTTTCAACAATTTCTCCGACAACGGTGTGAAAATGATGCTCATGTTCATGGCCCACAACCGCATAGATATTTTGAGCTTGGGCTTGAAATTGGCTATGCAATTGAGAGGGACTGCCTGGGAATGACTGGTATGAAAAATCGGTCAAAGTATTATTGTCCTCAGTTCCGTTCCCATTTTCATCCCCACTGACAACTTGTTGTTGTTGCTGTTGGATCCCGGACGAGGACAAGATTAAATCATTCAAGGCATGGGCCGCAAGTCTCAGTTCGTAGGTAGAAGCCCCCAAACGATTTTCCAACTTGTGTAGATTTCCAAACGACTCGTGAAAATGTTTTAGAAATTCATCCAAGAGATTCGCCAAACTCTCCACGAGCGAAGGTACTTGAGCAAAGAAACCAAATTCCAAATGTCTGTAAAAAATCATAAATTTATAATGTATATTAACTACAAGTATACTTTTAGTTTCTCAATATATTATTTCTACATTACTTTTTGCATTTTGCACAATGGTAAACCATCATGTGTGTTTTTTCTTATATCCATGCATACTGTATATGCACACGTAAAATTTACGACGGACAAAATCAGACTGCATGAAAAAAGAAATGATGATAAAAATCCTCAATGTTTTCATACAAGGTACAAAAGACAAAGCACGGGCTTTCGTCATTTTGCTGAAAAACCCCGTGAAAATTTATTAAATTCGCATTGCACAAACAAATGTACCCATTTGTATTATATGTATTAGGGTGGTAACCAGGAAGAAAGCAGTAAAAGTAAATCCCATGGATTGTGGATGCAAACGGCATGAAAACTACCTATTGCAAAAGAGGCAAAAGGAAAACTCTCTCCGTGAAACCAAGCAGAACTTTTTGTTGCTGTTTGATTTGTTTGTGTTTGTGTTTCTTTATTATTTATATATGTATACATATAGATAAATGTATGTAGAATCCTTCATAGAGCTTTGCGAATAATTGATAACTAAACTTTCTCGTTGTGGAGCAACGAGCTGAACTAGATTCTGGCATTCTGGATATACATTTTCATTGAAAACTCTCCGTCTCTGTATACCAAGTCTGTTGTTCCGTTTTACTTTTACTCTCGCACTCTAAAATGAAATCCCTCTTGGCCAACAACTCAATCTCCACTCTTTTTCCTACGTTATTTGTTTCCTTTAGGCTAAAACCTAAAATATAAAACTATATAGAGATTTTACAAAATTATCTAATACACTCTACTCTCTACTCTTTCAATGTATCTCTCATAATAAGGAAAATTTGCCAAATTCATTATTCATATGTATGTTATAAAACGAAAGGCGGGTATAATTCTTCCTTTTCCACCTTTTATATCTTGCTCTTTTCCTTAATTTACTGTTTAATGGCCTAGACATGAAATTAATACAAATGCACTCTCGGCCCTCCTCACTTGTTCCATCGTATTATGTATACGCGGAAAAATAATAACATGAAAAGATGAAAAAATTATTAAACAAGTACATATTGAATCGATATTTACTTAATCTCAAGCTGAATAATAATATTATTTGTACTACGGAATCGGAATAAAAGTAAGAACGAAACTGCTTGACATCTTTATTTATTCACCCTTATTTTTATTTGTTTTTTTGCCCTTTTGACGATCCCATTCATAAAACTAAAGATTTACAGTTAGACTGTAGAAAAAAAAAATGTGGGCAAAAAATCCACATTGATTTTATATGCACATAACGAACGATCTAGATAACGCATCATCCTTGTTACTTGTTATTGTTACATAATCATTGAAATATTGAAAGGGTAGAGACAGAAAGGGACAAGCAGAGACAGACAAATCTGAAGAAATAATAGACAAAGACGGCAGGCCTCTGCATATGTACATATACACGTTACATGTATATAAAAGTGAGATAACTTTGAAAAACCTGTTTTTGAGGCAGCAATCTGACTCATTTTTTACCACATCTTTTTTCGTCTCCACCTCGATTTTCTCAGAAAAAGCATCATACACTATGTACACACTACTCACACACTCGTGAAAGAAAAAGAAAGACAAAATATTTTACACAGTATAAGATCAATACATATGCATACAATACAAAAGCAGTAAAAGGATTTCGAAAGATGACAATTTGCAAGTATAATGTCACAGAGAATCCCTGTTTGAAATCAAAAGAAGGCAATCTCGAAAAACGAAAGAAACGTGGAGTCAGCTCCGATAAAAAACCAACGGAAAATCTCAAACAAAAACAAAGAAGGAATACATTTAATGGGAGCTGAGTAATATAAAGTATTAAAAAAAAGAAAAAAATGGGGCACAGTTTAATTTAATTCCATATATTCAGTGAGTAGAGCACCGAGTCAAGGCACCCGAGTTCAAATTTTCAAATTAGAGTCTATACATGCTCTACGCTACATGCAAAACATCAAATCAAATATCTATGCTAAAGAAAAGAAGAAAGGAGAGAAAAAAACGGGACTTGTAAATATTGAATAAAATAATTTGGGCCCAACTTACTTGCAGATTTTAGAAAACTCTCCCGAGATCACGGAAGCCATTTCCTCGACATTGCGAATTGAAAGGAGAGGAGCCGACACGGAGTGAATCGCCAGGGTAGTCACGTTCAACGGGGAAGGCGAATGCAAATGTGTATGATTTGGATGAGACTGGGAAGGATGAGCCCGAGAACTAGAGGCACTGGCACTGGCAACATTAGTATTACCATCAGAAAATTCGGCAACTCCAAGGATCGCTTTTGACTGCAGAGTGTACAGGCATTCAGGTTCAGCTTGTCGTCTCAGCTCATGAAGCCAAAGTCTCATGGCATCATTATCATGATGAGACTTTTTCACGACAACCTCCTCACTCCTCGTTCCATTACCAGGAACGTGGCCAACTCCTCCATGACCAGTGACTGGAACCCTTCTAAACCCCCGCGGAAGACTTTGATACGATTTGGGACTGGAGCAAATGTGGTTCACTCGACTAGAATAATCTGCAGAGGGAGATTTACTCCCTGAATTGTGAGAACTGTTCCCGTTCCAATCTTCACTGCTCTGTCGATGATGCTGGTCATGATGATGATACTGATGGTGGTGGTGATGATGTTGTTGATGGTGACCGTGGTGGTGGTGGTTGTGGGGCTGCTGACAATTTTGAATTTGTGCATGCTGATAATGATGATGATGAGTGTTAGCGTGATGACTGCTGTCAACAGTTCCATTTTTACCTTGTGAACTATTTGAATACACTGACAACGTCTTGGTGGTTGAGGGTGAGCTGGTGGAGGAGGAAGCAGAGGAAATCCGTTTCACTGTTGCTGCAGATGAGGAGACCATGGAAATTGAAAATGTATTTGTTCTGCTATTTGAATTTGAGTTCGAATTGGAACCTTCATTTGAATTGAAATTCGCATTTCCATTGGAAATCCTTACAGTATCATAAGTTGGGGAAGAAGAAGACTCTACACTTTCTTTTTCCTTAGTTGAACCACTATTATTATTATTATTATCTAGGGACTTTTGATTTTTGTTCAAGCTCTCAAAGTTATCAATTTTGGACATGACGCTAGGACGATGATTTAAATTGTTGCTGTTGTAGTGGGAATGGATTTGAACATTCCTCTTGGGAGTTGAGGCACAGGCCGGGGTGGAAAAGTCAACGACACTTTGATCCATCGAGGACATGGACAAATGAGCCGGCTGTTGTGTGGGGGATAACGCCGAACACGAGGAATTTGCATTGACCGATTGGGCGAGAATAACTTCTTGATAGATACAATTGGCACAGGTTGACTCATTTTGGTTTTGGGTTTGGCTTTGCGGAAGGGACAGATGATGTGGACTGTGTGCATTTGGGTCATAGGGAAGCTGAATGTATGTTACACTATTATTGTTATTATTATTGTTATGTACCATGGCGGATGCTGAGGAAGATGAATTTGATGATCTTTGACTAGGATTTTGATAATATTGTACTTGCTGGAATTTGTGGGACTCCTTTTGTTTCTGTTTCTGCGCCTGGTGTTGGAGCTGCAGTTGCTGTTGAAATGGGGAACTGATCACAGTCTGATCAATGAACGGTAAATGATCATATTTGTTAGTCGTGCTATTGTTATTGTTGTTGTTATTATTATTGCGTTCACTGTGGTTAGCATTATCATTATTATTGTCATCGTCATCATCATCGACACGATGACGTTGATTCGGACTTTGACTATGATTGAGGTGGTCAGAATGCTGACTCCCGTTGCCATTTATACCCAGGCGACGGCGACTTTCTCCCGAGTCAGAGAAACCAGAGTCTTGACTCCGATGTGAGCCTGTGGAGCTCCCCGTAGAATTTCGCATACTCCCATCCCCTTTCAATGTTGAAGTGGAAGTTTCCGTGGCGGAAACACGCAAGAGGGACAAACGCATTGGGAGCGGTGAGGTTGCCGTGGTTCCGGTGTGCAACTGCAGGGAGGAATCTGGACAAGTGGACAATGGACGAAACTCCCACGAGGTTGGACTTGAACAATCCGACTCGAAAAAGACACGACTTGGACTTCGTCTAAATGCACTGGTTTCCACGTCGGAAGGTCCAAGTGATGAAGCCATCTAAAATTAATAACAAAAACACCATTGTCATTATTATTATTATTATTATAGGCATTATTATTGTAATTACACTATGAAATGACAGTAAAGTACAAGTCCAACAAGTTGCAAACAATCGTTATACCAAACAATTGATCACACTGTAGACTGTAGACATATCATACAAACAGTCAAAACTCAAAACAAAAGCCTTATAAATAATATACACATTCATTGAGTTTGGCATTCCTTTGTCATATTTGTTTAATCCATTCTATTCAAAATTTGTAACTTAGAATGTATACTTATGTATATATGTAATATGTGCATATACATACATGTACAAATTCAATAGTCATGACTATGAACTATGACTTTTGGTTTTGATATTGATATTTTTATTGTGTTCACATTTACTATACTCAAACTCAGTATACAAATACAATTTAGCGCTTCTGAGATAGACACAAACATTTTAATTGTTAAGTTTATTTTTATATGTATACATTGAGCGAACTTGTTTATAACATTTAGTTTCATTTCAGTTCATGTGGCTTTCTCTTTCAAAGTCAGCTTGGGCATAAATGCTGCATTGTGATCGACAAGAGACAAAAACAGCGATGACATTACTTAATAAAAAATTATTATTATCATTTCACAACTTGTTTAGCTAAATCTTTCAACGTATATGTAATATACTTTAGATATACATATTGCGCATTTAATTTACTGCAAACAAAGTATGCATAATTTGTTATTTGAATGAACATGAAAACTCACGTAGATACATTTAGTAGAATGCAGTTGATTGATTTACTTTTTCTACATAAAGTTCAATGAAACCTTTCATGGTCAAATCTGCATAAATATACATAAACATCACGGAAACAAAGTTTTCAAGAAGTTCTCCTATAATACATCGCATCTTCTTATTGCCACTTCCACGCATCTTTTCATACTTTTTTTTCTCAATATGGAGTTCTTCCATGATGCTAAAAATTAACCTTCAAATCAACAGATTGGAAACTCCTAATTCAACTGGGTTTTAGAACAGTAATGTCTTAAATTTGTCTGAAACCTGAAACTATTCAATTTCTAGAGGTAATGTGTACACTTTTATTCTTTTTTCAACTACGCAAGGAGTCTGTTAGATCAATGGGGACTGGCATGTTATTACATTATGAGTTATGGGATTCTTAGTACTTGGTAAACAAACGACAAAACAGGAGAGATCGATATACATACATACAGAATGTAGAGAATACAGAAACAAGAAAAAAAGTATGACTGGTAACCACATAAGACAATAATCTGAAATGTATAATCTTCACATGGAGAAATGCTCCAAATGTGTCCAATCTCCCAGCAAACACGGAATCTCTATCTAGATCTACCTCCAGAACAACCAGAAGAAAAAGGAGGCAGACTAATGTCTAGGAAAGCGAGATATTATGTAAATCTCGATACAACTGGAGTAGCAGCCCATCACTCACATGCTCACACATACACACAATATACAAGACGACGAGAAAGGAAAAGTAACAAAACGGCGAGATAGAGAGAGAGAGGGGAGAAAACCGGCTGCCAAAATTTATGGAGAGGTCCTTTTTCTTTTTCTATTCTACTTAGTTGTCCCATTCCATTCCATTTCATGCCATACCATGGTGTTTGAAGATGATGATGCTACATATTGCGATCGGCCCATTTCTTGTAGGTTGTCTTTGCTGCCGTGTGTGTAAATAAAATAAATAAATAAATACACATAGTATTTTGCTGTAATGTATAGTGTATAGTGCGTAGTAAGTATCTGTAGTAGCGATTCAAGTAGTCAAGTCAACGTCAATATGAATTGTACATTACGTAAAAAGACACCAAGAATTTATCTTGATTTCCAAACTCCAAACTCCTGACTCCATCAATATACATAATACCATGATAAATTCCGAGAAATAGAACATATCAAATCCCTTCTCTCGTCTATCTATTTGTCTTTTATATGTATATTATGTAAGCATTATGTAAGTATCTAATGCTTCCATCGTTCTAAACCAGCCAAAGTTTATTCAATTTTTTTTCTTGTTTTTGCCACATCTTCCACAAAACAACACGAGAGAGGAGTGGAGACAGTAGACAGTACGACAGGGATTCAAGAAAAGAAATGTGTGTGTTACAACGTTTATGTATTCAATAAAACTTGGAGTTGTAGTTTCAGTTTGTTGTTTCCAATTCTTGGAATTTGAAACGAAACCGAAAAACCAACCACCGACGATACCAGAAATGGGAAAAAAACTAATCTCTCCCATCAATTGCTACTGTTCATATATGTAATGACATGACAGCTTGAGAGCTCTATGTGTACTAAATGTTTCAATGTTACATTGTTTTCGAACAATATTGCAACATTTTGCGATTCAACGTGAGAAGAATTTGACAGCGAGTCAAAGTCAACTCTTTTCAACAACAATAATCCCCTGTATGTAAAAACGATGGTTCCTACAGTTTTGCTAAAACTTTAAAGTTTTTGACATTGATTTGGCCAATAGCAAAATATTTACGTGTGTTTATCAGAGTAATATATTTTTTTAAATTGGCTCCCAGGCTCAAATTTCATACTGTAGTATCAAATAAGTACTTGGAAACGACGGAAATCATACCACCAATTTTTATCTCATAACAAGACAAGATATGAAAAAAAACAAGAATTGATATTATTATACTTAATAATGATGGCTCGTGCCAATGGGTTCAAAAATGAGTGACAAAAAAGTGAAATGTGAACAAGAAAACTGCCTTGAGTTTTACGTTCTCATGTACATTACATAAATTACTGGTTTAAAGGGATGGGGGCCTTAGACCTTTAAACTTTTTGTGTATACATAGCAAAGCAAGCCCGTACACGTACACAATATCAAAAATAATATTATTATGTAATAGTTACATTCGTGTGTATACATTCGGTACTTGGGAAAGACGGTTGGAAATTCTTCTCTTGAAGAATCTTTATCTTTAGGTATATATTAAGAATGGACTGGGAGTTTTACCTCTATTTGTATTTATAAAGCTCTTCTACTGCTCCCCACGTATGACGACGACGAATTAAAAGGAAAGAAAGGAAAAAAGAGACCGTTTTCTTTCCTTTTCATTCATTATTGCAATGGACCAAAGAATAGAAGAGCAGCCTTTAAACGTACACATCTTGGTTCTGAATGGACTTGGCTCTCTCTTCTTCTATCTTCAATGTACTTCTTTTGGTTTTGTTCCCTTCGGATAAATAGTAAATATAAAATAGCATAGCTAAATGTGGGAAGAAGTGAGCTAAGACTAGGAATATAACCAGAATATACAGAAATGTGTGTGTGTGTGACTACATTATGAGATGATCCATCGGAATGTCTGTATGAGTATATGTATGTATACATACACAATACGTATCGTATGTACACAATATACACATTCATACTTATCGTTCCCAAGGGTTCTCTTTCCCATTCATTCCCGTTCCTTTTTTCTTCTTTCTCTTCTTTTGCTCGATTCTGAATCGGACTAGACCCGCATTCCAAAAATCTTTGAGAAGTATACGACCATTTTCCCACTAACCTTTTCATTCTGTTTTCCTTTCTCTCTCTCTCTCGCTTTATATTTTTCGCTCCCCTATTTTTCATCCGCAGTTTCTGTATCTTCGCATACATATTGTAGACTCCCATAGCCTTCCTTCATTACAGCCTAATGAACACAGCAGAAAGAAAAAGTGCATTTTACTTCCCATACACATCACAGCCATGTACATACGCATAATATGTATGTATGTACCCATCTACAGATAGATTAAAATAGGAACGCGAACACTAATGCTGTGTAAGTTACTTCGAAATTAGTAGAATATACACAGATTTTTGGAAGTGATGTGAACTTTAACTGTGGTTCATATGTTTCATATACGGACAAATGCAGTAATGAACCCTTTAAATAGATGAAATTACAGGAATCTAATTTCCCATCCATGCAGCTATATATACAAGAAAAATTGGATCACCAATACCAATACTGAAGTGTGTATTTAGATACCCTCTATAAAAAAAATTAACGCCTGGAATCTGGGCGTGTTTCCCGGAATTTCCAGAAAAAATAAAGTGTTTACGCCTATATGTAAAACTTTGTAGCCTTTCGTATTACAAGCATTCGCATGCATGGTATGGTATACCGATTATATAAAAATGGGAGAAAACTAGTTGTATACATGCAGTCATTTCAGTAAAAATATATTACACAGGAAAAAGTTTACATACTGGATCGGTCAATTCATATTTTCCAGAACCTACAATATACATACATGTATAATATATAAGTCATCCGTGAGAACAGTAGAAAAAATACTTCTCTCTGTTTCTCTTTCGATTTCTTCTTTATCCTCTTTCAAAACTCCCCTCTTTTTTCTTCATCTCGTTAATTGTGATCTGACCCCTTCTTTTTCTTTTAGTAGTTTTCCTATTTCCCCATCTTTATTGTCCCGTGTTGTGTTATATTACACACTCACAAGCAAATAAGCACTCGCGGTACCTTCTTTACGCCACTTTAATACACTTAAGTACTTACACGGAGACGGAGAATGTTGATGTTGATATACACAGAGAAAAGATTTTGTGTATAAAGGCGATGTAATAATCCTGGGTAAATTTATAGAGTGTAATGAGGCCTCGAGTCTTTAGTTCTACAATTTAAACCAGAGTTTACGTCAGGGTGTCGACGTTCACTGCTCAACAACCGAAAGGGGGAAGAAAATTACACCCTGACTTTTCAATGCATACGTTAGACGTGTATTTTTATGTGTGAAGTGGGAATGCTATGTGAACCAATAGGAAATGTATCGGTACACTCACATGTTATATTGCCTTTGTTTTCTGTGGGATTCGGAATTTGGATCAAGTTTTACACTGAATTTTGGAATGAAAGGACTTTACGCAGTACAAATACAGATAATACAATATAATTGGGATCTTTCTTTTCTGGACTGAGAATTCTTTTTTCTTGTGCTTCACAGTTCCAGACTATCTTGTGTAGTGTATACAGTATACACATATACATGATTATCAGCATTTTCAATTGCATAAACATGGGTAATATGAAAAAAATGATGTAATTACGACGATAAAATGCAGCGCTTACAACTCATTTTTTACGTAAATAGTCGATGAAAATTAAAGTTGGCTTTTATTTTTTCAAGTTTACACTAGTCAGCTCCCACAGTATTCATTCAGTCAAAACAATTTGATGAGGAAAACAATAGATAGATAGATAGACATGGACTAGGAATTTAAACAAGTATTTTACGATGCGTTTATGACATTTATCATAATTTTAGGGGTGGATTTTCAAGATTCTTTGTTTCTCTTCCTCTTTTTCCCCCTTGATTCTTTGATGCTCCTTTCAATTTTTACCTCCGTCGCTGTCGTTACAAAGTAAACCCAAAGCACATACTAGGTACTGGGTACGTATCATAAAATATGTATGTACATGTGAGGACAAAACAATAATAATGGGGTTTTAAATTTTAAGACAGGGTAGGCCACGACTTTCAATTTATACCGCATGCTTCTAACTCTGACCTTTTAAACAGCCCCCGGCTTATTTGTGAATGTACTGCATGTATAATGTAACATACATACTTTCTTCCTTTCTTTATTTCTTGTCTACTTTCATCGGTCCGTGTTCCGTTTGAGTTTTGAGCGGTTTGGTGCCGCAAACAAAATTGTTGCAATTTTTTACAAAAAATGTCTCGCCTCATCAAAATAATTAAATTCCACCCCTAATTAAATTTCGTAAGAACAAAGCATTAAAGCACAAGCTCTGTAATTTTTCTTTCAAAATCGTTTCAAAGCTTTAGCATGTGGAAAGTCTAAACCCTATAGAATGTTATTTACTATTTACTGTATTGACATCAAACACGTTCTGATACAGGAATCTTGTTGAATTTTCAGGATTCTAATGCGGACAATCGAGAGAAGCTGGAACTTTACAAAGGAACTTTGAAATAACCCATATTGTGCCAGATCAACAGAAAAAAGATGCGTGCACATGCAGAGCATAATAATATCGATACTTACAAGAATTCAAAAACTTTTGTAAACGCACACAAGATAAGACAAAAGAAGAATGTGTATATGGTGTGTACAACGAAACTGCAAAACCAGCAAAACAGAAGGGATCCATATCAACCACAGTCGCAATCAAAGCAAAAGACACGGAAACAACAAAAACAACAGCAAGAGGCAAAACCTGATCCTGATCTTTAACGATGAATCGTTTGCGGCCGCTAGTAATAAACGACACTTTGAACAAATGTTTTGTGCTAATGACACGCCCACACCACACTCACTTATGCAGCGCATATTTAAATAATGTTTTCTTCCGCACATTTTTCCATGGAGAGGAATAACTCTCACTCTATAATTCTGCATATACAAACTCATACTTCTAATACTTCTTGTAGGCTTCTATTATACTTTGCCTTAAACTTCTTGACAATGAGAATTTAACGAGAAGTATCAAATCAAAAGAAACGAGGAAATAATACGTAGGAAAAAATATGGAGAAGAGCAAGAGAAAGAAATAAAGAAAAAACAGCTTCTGTAAATGGCAAACAAGATGTTTAGTAACTTTACACAGGGAAATAAAAAACGTAGACGAGTATGTATGTAGAAGAGAAGACGAGCCATTAAGATGAAGATGAAATGATGATGGAGAAAAGGTTTCAAATTATTATCAATCTTTTTGAGCTCAGAGTCAGACTCTCAGATCTGTGGTGAGACATGAAAAACGAATATAGATGATAAAGACGAAAGTTATTGCATTAGACTCCACACTTAATAACATTTTAAAGGCGAGAACGGGGAAGAGACCACGGAGAGAGCAAAAAGTATAATGTAATGTGCTTGTAATCTGAAACATAGTTAATTGTACTTAACTTATGGCCTTTACCGTGGCTATGCGTTTGTATGGGGAATTCGCCCCTTTTTATTACCAAAAACCACCCAACCGTCCAAACGAGCAGCATCTCAAAGTGAAATGATTAATTGGAATTTGGTTAAGAGCAGGTTCGACAAAGAACAAGGAGCCTTGTAAATAGGATCTAGATGTGCATATAGTGATTGAGAATATGATGGCAAAAAAACTATTTCAACATGCACGTACCTCGTACACATTTATGCAGGAGGATAAACTTTACCTTTTGTCTTTCTCTTGCTCTTTAACCCCTCTAATCGGACACAGTGGGTTAGAACTTTGACTAACTCAAAATTTTTTCTTGAATTATACACTTTGTCCAATATCACAATACAATAAAATTCTAACCTTTATTGCTTTGAAGTCAAAAATTGAATCATTTCAGCGTAATTCTGAATGCCGTAAAACCCCGTACAAAATCAACCTCTATAATGGACTATTGTCAGATTTACTGGACTACGTATGTGTGTGTGTTTAAAGAGGTATGAATTCGATGTGATATACTGCATTTTTTCTATGAGTCTTTCTATTTCATTCATGCTTTCTTTGTTTCTTGTGATTTTTTCTGGATTTTTCCTCCCCACTGTGTGTTATGTATATTATGTATTATGTATCATGAGCATGAGACACATCCATCACGCCGATTCCTTGATTTTCATTTATAGTCGCACACACTTGTCAGCAAAGATTTCTTGTTCTTTTCTTCGCCTTACACATATGTATGTATTATGATGTGATATTTCAACTTACTCACTGGCAAAACCAAATGTACATGTTATACATATACATACTTGCTATACATAACTGCAGAGATATATGGACTTCCTCCGTCCTAATGAATAATACATGGCAAACACCAAAGATCACAGCTTCATTCTGCTCAGCTGTGAGATCCTACATACATACTATATACTAACGGTTTACTATATACACACTGGAATCCAGTCTACATTCTGGAGATATGTTTTACCCCTGTTCCCTCGATCTTGATTCCCTCCTATGCCCAGCTCCTTGTGCATCTTACATGCCCGAACATCACTCTCCTCATCATTTATTTCTGTCCAATAAAACAGTACAAGGAAAGAGAGAGAAAAGGAGGTCTAATGACTTTCCATTTCATTGGCTTTGGCTTGTATGTACATATATGTATATGTACTAGCTTTCAGGAAATCTCTCTTACATGAGGTTATTCCATATACATTGTACATACATACTACATACGTGAAGACCGAAAGACGTTGAGAGCTCGTACAATTTGTCCTATTTTCTCCATTACAAATGACTCAACATCCCCATCTAAATGTCTAAACCCAAACAATAAACATGGCCAATTACGTCATGGTTTAGCTGCGATCTTTAATAATAAAATAATCTAGGTACCTACATACATAGTGTGTATACATACATTTGGTAATAAAACTAGAATCGATTCGCCAAATGCACTACTGCAAAATACTGCTGTGGAAAAAATAGGAGGAAATAAGGGAAAATTGCAATTCTGCAGTATTATTTAGTAAATAGCAACAGTAGTAAGCTATTTTTTTGTCCTTTAAGTTGAAAGTAAACCGGTTTCCGAATTCAATTATGACCAAATTAAGAAGTTTTCATGAGGGTTGAGGACATAACAGAACATTGGTGGCAGACACAGTAGTTCATTATACTGTAAACATGATACTTTTTATAATGAATTCATCGAAATTTCCATTTTCATATACCTTTCATTCAATCAATATAAAATGAGCCATTATTTAATTTATAGACAATGTAATTAGACTACATTTTTTCCGTAGAATATTTCGATAGTAAACGTCTGGTGAAACAATGAATCAACATCCAAGTGTACGATACATGCATACACTTTTAATTTCCATCTAATGTACTTTTGCGTACGTGCTGTGCAATACTCGACAGGCCAGTACAAATATTTACACTGATGATGATCAGTTGACTTTAAATGGAGGCCGAAAAAAAGAAGCACAACAAGAAGCGATGAAGTAAATAAAAGTAAATATAATAATATATATATGGATGTATATCTGCGTGCATAAAAACACCTGCTAGTAAAAGTGCAACTCTTTCCATTTCAGCTACCCATTTTCCATTACAAATGTGCTCGATTCTCGTTTGTGTGCGTAATAAACAACCGTTTAAGAAACAAATCATTCAAATTCTTGTAATTTATATGTAGACCGTATGGAGACCAAAATCAAAATGATTCTCAGGGAAAATACAATAAATACATGCATGCAAGCTATGTATATATTATGCATCCATAAAATGACACGATCCTTGTGATACTTGTGTCATCAATCAGTTTGTCATCAAGAACCTGTACGAGTAAATAATTCCAAGTGACGTTTTATATCATATACTTTATGTATTTTGACATTTTGTAAAAGGAAAAGGTGCAGACAAGCATATTAATCTCAGACAATAAAGCAAACCAAGTAACCAATCAACACTCTCATCCAATCATTGGGCATGATGTATATTCGTGTGTATAATACGTAATGGGTATGTAATCAGTATGTATGCAAGCCATTTGAAGACAAATGGTTGTAATAATAATAATTGAATGTATCCTTTGAATTTGAGCCACAACATAATATGGACGCGAATAAAGAAAATAAATGGAAGTTTTGTTGAAAAATTGAGAGAGATATACACATACAAATTTTAGTGTATATAGATTTTTGAACGTTTTTTAACGATGGGCGACCATAATGAACATTTTGCATTTTGCTTTCTTCTATAGTTGCGATTGAAGTGTCGATGTGTAGCATACCAATGCACCTTGCTTTGTTATTAATATTTTACAATAATAAGCTCCAAACAATAAAGAGACATTGTATGTATACATAGACAAGACTTCATATCCAGACAACACAAGTATACAGAAATGCTTTCATTATTTGTCTTGCATTGACAGGAAAAGTTAAGTCTTACTGGTTGCCTGTCATAGCTATGATGATGAGGTGAGAGACTCTTCATCTATGACTTTGAATGGGACAATTGACAATTTTAGACGGTATAAAAATGTCTCTGTAATATTCAATAGCGATGCAGCCGTGTTGTACCTAGAATATTGCTTTCTACTTGCATCACTGACTTAAAGGTTGCCTCTTAATGTACATTTACATATAACACAAGTGATTTCATTAAAATCAGAAAATTTAACAAAAAGACAAGACAATGCGCACACTATACAGAGCCTTGACATGCGACAAGCCTATTTTCATGTGTGAAGGTTTATTTATACATACTTTCATGCACAAATACAGATATATAATGTATTCAGACCCTGCTCTAATATTCATTTCAAGTCTCGATAAAACAAAAAAAAATCATTTATATTAGGGTGTTGTTTATAAAATAATCTTTTTTTTTTACTATTTAAACCTTTAACATAATTATTAGCTCTTATTTTGATATTATTCTAATATGACCAAATTAAATAATAATATATTTAATTAGAGATAAATAACTAATTTCTTTCAATATATGCTTTTAAATCAAAAACATCTCCTTAAATAGGTGTAAACATAGCTTTAATTATTAATTATCCTTAATCTTTTTTATCTAAAAAAATCAAAGGTAATAAAGTGAAAAAGTAAACTATTT
>JAQIVE010003827.1:0-15783 GCA_034698285.1 Sminthurinus bimaculatus | reverse complement strand
CGGTTCCGGGCCCACCACCCCCACCACCTCCACCTCAGTCGTATGGTGCCCCGCGACCCAGTTATTCCCAGCCCGCCCCGGCTCCTCAACCCCAATACGCCGCTCCGGCACCAGCCCCTCAATATTCCGCCCCAGCTCCCGCTCCTCAACCCCAATACTCGGCTCCAGCCCCCGCGCCACAATACTCGCAGCCCGCTCCACAACCCCAATATTCGCAACCCGCCCCACCACAAGCCCCCGCTCCACAACCCCAATCGTCATACGCTCAACCCCCACAAACTCCCCTGGGACCCTACCAATCTGGGCCCCCTCAAGCCCCGGTCATCCACAAGCACGTGTACGTCCACGTTGCTCCCGAAGAGCCCTCATCTCCAGCTCAACGACGACCCTACCAACCCCCACCACCACCCGAGAAGCACTACAAAATCCTCTTCATCAAGGCACCCACCCCCGCTCCCCAAGACACCCCAGACGTACGTAAAACAATTTTATTCCATAAAAATATATAAATCATGGATATACATTATTTTTTTTACATTATTCTGGTCAATAATTTATTTTTTATTGATTTATTTTATTCTAATAGATTCCACAACTCCCACCTCAACCAGAGACCAAAACCCTTGTCTACGTCCTCCTCAAGAAGCCCGACCAAAGCCAACAACAATTGGTCATCCCAACTCAGGCTCCAACCAAGCCAAGCAAACCCGAGGTTTACTTCATCCGATACAAGAGCCCAGAACAGCCCACTACTGCTCCAGGTAAATTATGATAAGATTATTATAAGATCAACGATGATCCATCTCTGGTTACAGTTTTTCATAAAACAGAGATTAAAACGAGAATTTTTGTTTTATATAGTCTATGGACCACCCGGTGGTGGCAGCGGAGCTCCACTCTCAGCTCCTGGACCATCAAACTCTGGCCCAGCTCCATCCGCCCCCTCCTCTTCCTATGGCTCACCACAATAGATTTCAAAACACGATTTCAAATCTAAGTCGATATCTTTATAATAATCTACATAATAATCTCATTCTTCTCAACTTTCACCTCATTTCCTTGTTTACTACCACTATTACTATTATTACTACTACTACTACTGCAACTACTGCTTGTGCCATTTCTTTACTCTATTACCCTTTTCCACTCCGTCTATTTTTACCCTTTTGTAAGGTTAACGAAAGTTGAAAAAATTAACTGATTATTTTTCTACTCTCGTTATACTTGCATTACTATCATTATTATTATTATTATTGTTAATTGTTACCTACTTATACTTGTTATACTGTCAACTGTGTCTAGTGTCTACTCTACTCTTCCCTGTGATCTATTTCCATGCGTTTAATTCTTTATCGCCTCTTGGTCTTCTCCTACAAAACTATACTACTTGTACTTTACTCATTCTTAAATTATTATTATGATGATGATTATTATTCCTTTTCCGTTTCCTTTTCAACTTCATCTTCGTCTTCTCATCTTGTACCAAGATGATTATCAATTATGATGTTGAGAACTCATCATTAGCATTAAGAATGAGAGCTATTAGGATGCAAAATTGGACTGTATACTGTATACACAGATAGAGAGAGAGAGAGAGAGAGCAGGTTAATGGCTAATGACATTCAACAAAGAGTCTCATTCCATAATAATTATGAAATGTTGTTTAAATAGATGGAATCATTTCATCATCAACAATAACAAAGAGTCCACTGCTCGACTGCGCTATACAATAATTAAAACAGCGGTAGTAGTGCAGTAGGCCAAAAAGGGAGAAAGAGAGAAAATTATAATATTCCGACATATGTATTTTTATGTACTGAATATTAATCCTCTCTTTGTCTCTCTCTATGTCAACTCTTCAGTCAATATTGTATGTATGTGTACGAGAAGAAGAAAGAGATTCTTTATTTTTTATTATCCTTTTTTATGTGCCTATAATATTTACTTGACACTTGAATGTCTTTTAAAAACCTTTGAACTTTCGAGCTGCCATCATCTTCTTAATAATAATATATAATATTTTTATTTTTTTAAATAATCTTTACCTTACTACTTTGGGTTACTTTATAATATTATGTACATTGTATATTTATGGTGTCCCAATCAAAGTCAATAATTTTATTATTATTTTGGTTATACGGATGAGTTAATACGGATAAAAAAATACCAGCAATATGATGAAATCAGTCCTATTTAAAATATACTACCAAATATTTGAGCAATATTTAAATGTCTACTGTAAAAATTGGGAGAAACGATAATAACTACTATAAAAGTGTTTTTAATAACGGGGTCATCAAGAGGAAGAAAGCTGAAGAATGTTTCCAGAAACAAAAAAGACAAAAGACACCCCACGAACGAGGGAAATTCTACATAAAAAAATGTGTAAAATCTACGTCAATACCTATTATATTCTTAACAATAACGTACCAAACGTCGTATTTTGTAAGAATAATGATACTAACTGTGTACTGTGCACCATCGTACTGTATAGTATGTATTATGTATTATTAATATGGAAGATCCTAAAACATGCAAATGAAAGAGAGAAGCATGTCTCTATTTTTGTACCTACGAAATTATAATAATAATATTAATAAAGAAAATATTATCATATGAAAATACTGATATTATTACCTCTTTTGTTTATTGCATTGAAGCATTTTGCTACACAAAGATACATAGTCCATATTTACATTTCAATAACCGTTTCTTTTGCCACTACCTAATGCCTAAGAATCACTGTTCAATTTTTTTTTTACCACAATTTTCATGCTGTACACTGTATATGTGTAAATCTTACGGAAACAGCAAGTCATACCATAATTAGCTTGCATTTCATCTTCCTGACTGTTTTAATGACATGGGCATTTTAAAGAACTTTTCTTTTTATATTTTACTTCATCTCTGCTTACTTACTTAAATACCCACTGGGCATACATGCATACTAAAAAGTATAAAGTCCAAACCAAAGGCCGTCAAAGTTCTTGTACTACTTTGATATACATACATAAATATGAAAAGCAAAAGGAGCCTAGCAAAATGTAAAATAACAAATATAACTGGCTAAAAAGTCAAACTAGTCTAACTCCGTGTAATATGCGTTTTAAATTTTGGAACAAGAGGGAAGAAAGAAGGAGAGAAAAGGATTATTCTTACAGTTTATAATGCCGTTTTCATCTCTTAAAACATTCATCCGTGCTTCCTCATCTCTCCACAGTTCACAAAACAAGGCTGCAAGACTCTGAAAATTAATATTACGGAACCATATTATATTATTAAGTTATACGTTATACATATTGCAGGATAATTTTCTCATTTCTTAAGACCATGAAAGTGAATTATGAATTACCTCCTATGCGTTTTACCTGATCTTGGTCCTCCACCAAATCTCCAAATGTGTCACCAAGAGTCGGGTGGACTTGGTCTGGTCCTTTGCTGGGTGGAAGACTAAATTGATCGCCATGTGAGAACCTTGCTGTAGTTTTTCTCATTCTTCTCTTCCAAAACAACATTTGATCCGCACAACGAGAGTAATCACAGAGTTCTACCAAAAGACCTAAAATATGAACTTGAGCAGATGGACTAGCTGCTATCTAGAACATTTAAAAATTACAAATAGCCGTGTTTAAACTACGGATGCACACACAATATCACAATACGCATTACACATATCATAAGTTATAAGTAGGCAAGAAATAAAGCGCTTTGTGTGATAATAGCACAAACCTCTAACAGGTCTAGCAGGCGAAACATTCCCTCGTACAAAAGAAATATTTCCAGTGCCGTCGGACAATCTGCCATGCAGTGCCAAATAACATCAGCTACCATGACATGAAGCCTAAAATAGGAATTTTAAAAGAAGCTAAAAAATTGCTGATTGCTTTGATTATAGCTCTGGAACGTCAAAAGTTAAACTCCTTACTTGAATACACAACAGCAAGTTTATTAACTGAACTGCCAAAAGTGATTATTAAGCAGTGAGATTTGAAAAAGACTTACAAAGGGTTCATATGCCTCTCTTGAGCGTCGGAATACAAAAGTCGATGAATTAGTGTAATGGTGGCCTTTACTCCACCTTGAGAAGCAAAAGTATCCTAAAAAGGAAGTAAGTATACACAAAGCACAGAGGTTTTACCATGACTTATAGCTTTTAGGCTGTACCTACTTTTTACATAGATGACTATATTATAAAACTCCAAATCTAATATCTAACATTATGTAAAATTGTAAAAATATGGGTAAATGCATACAAGTGTTATACCTTTTGTTTCTCGTCATAGTCTCCCATTTCTGAACAACACATAAGGAGCTTACAGAATATTGGTTCGCGGGATATAGTAAAGTTGTCCTCACTTGTTAACCGAACTAAAACATCTAAAATATTGACAAGTTCAAAATATTTTCAAGCGACACAAGTAAACAAGCTTGGATTGTCTTAATTCTATGATTGCAACAATGCCCAACATTTCAGTGCGTATAATGTACCCTTAATATCATTTATATAATGCATTAACATTGGGTATAAATGAAAAAATCAGCATACCACAAAACGTTGAAATAGCATTCTGCTCTACAAAATACTGCAGTATGACGTCAAGATCATCCACACCAGATTTGCAAGTTAAAATTATCCTCAATACATCTAAAAATGAGTCCAGTATACTATGAGAAACTTGACCGTTCTGCGCAAATATATCCAACGTACGAAGCATACTGAAAGACAACATAAAATATATAAACGTCACAACAATTATATTATTATAGCATAAAAGTTACAAATTAATTCGACAGCATGTACTTGTTCTATTGTTCTACATTCTTCATCAAGGGGCCCATAGCCAATACTTAATTGACTTGTATAATTGAATACCAGTTATATTTCTAACTTTGCTACATTAAACATTTCTTACGTCGAAACACCTTCATCATGAAGGAAAAGCAATGGTTGGATTCTAGCAAACGTTTGAAGGGCTTTTGAAGCAGAACGCATAACATTATCGGCTGCTGATGTATTAATTCCAGCTTCTTCGACTATTGTGCAAGGCCCTAGAATTAGTCTCATCATCGTTGACACCAATTGATGGCTTTCTATAATCTAAAGTACATTTTACACATTTGATCATCAGGTCAACAACAACAAATAAAGGTTCCTTCTTTTGTAAATGAAATGGAGTAAGTAAAGACTAAAAGCATGAGAGGTTCATTAAATTACCTGAAAGTATTCAACTTTAGATGGAATAACTAAATCCAAAATCCAAATTATGTACTGGACAAGTTCCAAATCCATTTCCGTTGAATCCAGCAAGACTTCGAATTTTACTGCGGTCAACACATTATTCGCAAGAATTGCAGCAAAGTCTATAAAATAACAGCGAAAAGCTAAGTTATTATGCAATTATTAATTATTACTTACTAAAAGTAAAATAAAATGTAAATAAAGATAAAGTATAAATAGTAAACAGAAACGTAAATAATAAATAAATACTTTTAACCTTGTAAATATTGAGCAAAATTATTTCTGAGCTCCTGAACATGCAACGTTAGTGTGTAAATAAGGAACAAGGCATCATTTCTCGGAGTCGGTGCACTTCCAACACAAATAACGAGACTCATGAAACGATACAGCAACATTCTACAACAAATTGAAAAACAAACATGAATTATACCATTCATATCATTCTTTATCATATATGAATTGAAAGTAAAAACGTAGTTCTTCAAAAATATCTGGTAACAGTAAGTAAGTAAAAAAAGTAAGGACCGTGGCTTTGTCTTGTCTTACTCAAAACTTTCTGGACTTGGAACAGAAAATATTTTGACCCTATCAAAATCGGATGGAGCTAGCAGGGCATACAGAAACTCCAAAGTCCGGTACAGTATCTTCATTTCAAAATCCGGGTAACCCAACTTTAATAAGCAAGCATCCACAATCTGGGAGTTGACGACACAAGAACCTATCACAAAAAAAAAAAAACAAATCAAGCAATAATATACCATTGATTTTATTACTCACTTACTTAATATGAAACCAGCTTTTGATAAAAAATATTATAATAATTTGAAATACTTTAAAATTGATAAAATATGAATGATTAATGAGTTTATAATATAAAATATAAAATATTAACGAACATATGTTTTTTACGTATGCAATAAGAATTCTCGCAAAATTTTCGCAAGATTATCAAGGAATTGATGTAGAGGTCAGAAAAATTGTCTCCAGTTATTATCTGCTCCAAGACGGAAGGCAAAATGCTGGATTCTACAGCTCCAAAGAATGATGATGAACTCAAAGGCATATATTGATCTTGCGGCTTGATCGGCCGAGTTACTCGGCAATTTCCAATCATTTTAGTCCGGGTCTCCTCGAGGTCAAAGTTGACCATATTTTCTTTCTTACACTGTTTTTCTTGCTGATGCGGCCTCTGACAATTGCTCATCTGCAACTCCTTCTTTATACACTTGGATGGATTCTTTTTGAGATCTTCACATGCTAGTCGATATTTGTTCTTCTGTCCGTTTTGTGTTGACGATAATGTCGTGACCTTATTTATCCATTCAATCAATGTTTCCAAAATTGCCAACTGTACTTTAGGTTGGCCAAATGTCAATGCACGACCTGTAAGAGTAATTACACATGCTTAGTACGCAATCTGTAATCACGATAATTTTAATTAAATTGATTTTAAATAGTTACAATAATTAATTGCAAAAATCGCAATATGTAACAAGAAAAAATCTGCACAAATGCAAAAAACAAAAAAAACAAGACGGAAAATTTTAAATGCACATTTCGATACAGTTTATTCGCAGCTTTTACTCTCGCTTTTTGTGAGAAAAGAAGGGGAAAACTCACCAAATCCGTCCAAGGTGAGTCTCAAAGTTTCCGTGCAGTCATTTTCGCTGAAAAGTTTGATAACAATCCCCTTTTTCATGTGATTAAAAATTTCGTCCAGGAATCGTCCAGCATAACGCAATTCCTTGAATTCAATGTCTAGAAAACGAATGATTTTGCTCAGTTCATGAACATCCCGGAGCAGAACGCCGTTTGGAGATTTTCTCAAGTACAACTGCCAAATTTCATCCACTCTCTCGGACATGCTGTCCAGGGCTGGAGAAGAGATTATAACTTTAATCCTCTCAAGACAGTACATGGAGTTCCAAAGAGGGTCCGGAATTTCTCGGGTCATAAACTCCAGTTGATCTCGAGGGATTTGACAGGGACGAGGAATGCAAATTTTGTCGGGTAATGGAAGTCGGGTCTTCATCATCGTCATTATAGAGTCTTTATTGCACTTGTTATTGAAATTCCTTGTGGTGGAGAAGGCCTTCCCCGGACCATCTCCGGCTCCAGCTCGTATTCTGGAAAACTCGGCATCCCTTTGGATACTTTTGCGGAAGTTTTTTCCACCAAAGCAGGAGGAAGTGTCGGATGCACAACTTGGGATGATTGAATTTGGGGGAGCAGGAAACTTGCATTCTCCAAGATTTGCACAAACGTCACGGTCTATCGTCCCAAAATCCGGGAGGCGGCAGAAACTACCGACTCTTGTCATACTGCCTACTTTTTCCAGTCACTCCGAGTAACAATGACTAAATATATAGGAATGATGTGGCGTCTCTTCCGTTGAAACCTCCTGAGAACTGAAAAAAAGATCCGCGCATCATTTTCTGTTTTCTGTTCTTTCTTTATTTTGGTATTTTGATTTTTGATGTCACTTGGGTTCCTTTTGTGTTTCATGTTTGATATGTTTAATTTTATTTGGTTTTTGCTTGGAGAAATTCACATCAGAAAATGAGTATCCATGCCAAAGCCAACAGAATAAAAAATTACTTTATAAACTAGACTTGAAAAATCCCATACCCCATACCATAAAAATTTTATCAAAATTTGATGAAAGATGTGGTGAATTATGCCCATACAATCCTGTCAAATTATTTCATCAAATTTAGATGAAAACAAAACATTTGCATGACTGCCATTCTGGTTTGAGCTCTGTACAGAAGACAAACTTTGGTTTGAACACATCGTAAAATTTAATTACTACTTATGTAAGTATGTAAAAAATGTGCTGATTTTGCTAAGCGTTGAGCTTTGAGCTGAGTTCAAAACTTGTGTTTCCGTCTTGCAAAAAGATGTTTATCAATTTAATTTATTCTTTATAATATGTATGTACAGTATTTGCGAATTTTGCAACTTTACTGTATTAACGCTTCTGTTTATGAAATCAAAAACAGCCTAAGCAAAAAACAAAATATTTAATCAATGCTGCAATACTTTAGCTTTGATGACACTGCATTTTTACTTGTCCTAAACTCAAAGACGATGCCCAAGTAAAAGATCATTTATTCTTTCGTATTTATCGAGTCCAGAGCTTCCATCCAATCAATAAGCAAGAGAGTGAGAAAAATCGATTTGTATTTAATTTTTGAATTTTTATTTGAGTGGTCAGTTGTCCGTTCGAGCCAACAGTTTTTATTTACTTAATAAAAAAGATTTTTTTTAATAAAAATAAAGCCGTTGGACTTTTTTAAAATTTTACAATAATTATGACGTAGAAAAATATTTCGCAAATGGGGATAATTTTTTACCTACAAAGTTCCTATTTTCGTTTTAAGGTTCCAGAAAATGGCCCGTTTTCTTTGTCTCGCAGTTCTGAGTGCCGTCCTCTTTGTCAGCTCGACATCCGCTTTCGATGGCTTCAGAACATGGAATGATGTCGATTTTCAAGGTTTGCGCTGAATTCAAGCTTCCAACAATGCGTTTATGTTTGTGTTCTCTAAAATAGGGTTTTAGCGGACTTAATTAGCAAGATTCCTCATAATATTTCTAATAATATTTCTGTTCGTTTCTATTCAAAAATCGTTTTAGGGACGGTCGGGGACCCACCTGCAGAGGTCGCTCTATCCGGAACTTGCTTCGACGCACCACCCGAGGTCGACAACCAAATTTCCTCTCTCAAAATCAAAGCCTGCTACCGATTCTGGGAGTTTCCCAACTGCATGGGAGCTTCTGTGATCATGAGAGGCGAATTCCCTGACCTCTCCGAAGTCCACTCGGCCGATGGCACAAACTGGGACAACCGAATTTCGTCCGCCACAAAAGTCCCTTGCCCTCCCCCGTCTTCATTCCAATATCCCAAGAAAAATCAGGGACCAGTCGAATAATTATTAGTATACCTACATACTTACAAGGTTTTCATTTTTCCAAACCCATTTTTTCCTTACAATACTATCTGTAAACGAATATATTACTCTTACTGTCTCTATGAAAAATGATATTCCAAAATAGTTTGTGTTAAAATTAAAACGAGCATAATATGAACTTATTTTTTGCAATCTGTAAAAACTTTTCGCGGAGGTATAAAAACTGTAGTACCATATTTTTTGTACATTTCAACATCTAATAGCATTAATATGTGGTATTTTGTTGATTATCTCTGCGAATTCTCCTATAAATTACATCCTTTGGTCATTTTACTTGTCTTTTACGCTTATTCCCCTTTCATTGGGCCAACCCATACAAAAATCGAACTTCAAATCCTAACGAATTATCCAGTCTAAATTCGCCGGATTTTTGGCTTGAAAATATCAAATTAAGCTCGTAAAAATAGAGCAGGTAATAGACATTAGTTACTTTTTGTTAACAGAGAAAAACAAGATCACGGCAAACAAATGAAGCAAGCCAGTGGTCGCGTCAGTTCAAATAAAAGTTGCTACAGTTAGCATTAGCCTGTGTACGAATTATTTGCAGCCTGTTTACTTTGTAGTCTGTCGTCTGTCGTTGGTAATCAACATTTTGCATTAAACTTTCATAGATAATGCTCATATAAATAAAAACACCTATGAACGAACTTCAAGATTGTGTTGATCGATAACAGAATAGTTTACTGGCTTTAAACACTAAAGTATGTATTAGTTAATACTAAACGCGAAACATTCGTATTATTTAAATTACTAGCTATTTTCCACTTCCGTTGCATGCACCACAAAACGTCGCAAAGCTTTAGATAAGTACAAGTACGATCCTCTGCATTTCGTGGGATTTAAAATAATTTTTGCAAATTACCAAATCGCATAAAAATTGACACGCAATTTTTGCTTATAGAAATACTCTTCATTACGCCGTCGTCCCAGAGTGGACCAAAACCGACATACAAAAATGTCTAGCAAAAAATCCTTCTCGTGTCTCATCGCAGCTCATAAATTTGTGGGGCCCTTAATTTTGAAACTCTGTTTTCTGCTCTGTGTCTCAACGCTCACCTCAGCCAACCACCACCATCTGGTCACGGACATGGACAACAGAACCCGCCCAAATGAAGCATTCGAAGCCGGAGAACCGGAAATTGTGATCGCCAATATTTGTCCACCACCGGCTGACATATCCCCATGCATTTGCTCAATTGACCCCGACCTTCAAAACGCTACTCACGGTCAGCTCACAATTTTTTGTGGATACGCAAAAGTGACGGAGGATGCGATTTATAGCACTGTGCGACATCTACAGTCAGTCAATGGAATTAAAGACTCACAGCCCCAGTCGAATTTCAATTCGAATTGCACTACAAGAGCCCGCAAAATTTTGTACGTCTACTGTTTCATACAACAGACCCTGATAGAAGTTTTGGACATTTCGAAATTCTTTTCGCTCTCTATCAAAGAATTGTTGATTAGGGACAATTTGGTCTTGTCTCACCTCGTCATACCCTCCGCTGGTCAACTTCAACAGCGACAACAGATTCGGACAAACATGCTTGACTTAACTCATAACAACCTGACGGATAAACATATAAAAGTCCTCCTTTCCTTTGTAGATGGCCAACAGCTGGAAGACCTTCGCGTGGACAGCATCAGCAGAGATAGCGAGGCTATTTGTGGCCCAAATCCTCCGTCGACGGGGCTTCCGATCAAATTTATCGAACAAATTTCGAAAAAGTTTCAAAAACTTTGGGGTCTGGATTTGCACGGATATTGTGCGCGGATTTTGGAGGGGAGTCCGTTCAGGAGATTGGGACGGCTTAAAGTCCTCTCGTTTCAAAGGGTAGGCAACATCCACTTTGGAAAGGACGCTTTTCTCTTTGACGACGACCAGGTGCCATCCAAGTTGTACATGTTGTTGGCCCATTACGATTACGACAAATCGGTAAAATTAAATAATAACAATTTTGACGATCAAAATGGTCTTGGTTCTCTCCGTGGGGGAAACGTCACGTTGGATCTGTCAGGAAATAATTTCCAATTCCTGGCTCAAAACAAGTTCGAGCCGTTTCTCGCAGCAAGCCAAAACAATCGAGTTTACTTTCATGGTTTACAGTTGAATAAAAACGGATTTTTATGCACAATAACATAAAACACTGCCAAAGTTTTTTTAAATGTTCAACCAATTTAATCGAAAACTTGAAAGGGACAGGAAGAAGAAGAAAAAAGTTTTTTTTCTTTACTCTTACTTTTTATCACTTACCTACATAACATTTTTTTGTTCTCAAAATTTTGTCAAGTGCCTTAATCATATATCAGTGTACGTGGGGTAAATCCAGCACATTTTGTACTGTTCCCAATCCATACACTATAAATAAAGATGAATGAATGAATGAAAAGATATTACGATGTGATAAAGCTGAATGGAAAGATACTGAAAAGTGTTAAAGGGATAGAGCATCGGCAAGATCAGAAAGGGTGTCTTCGACGACCGTGAAAAGTTCCTTGACAGCCTCAACGACCGCGACAATGACTTTTTTGACGGTGACGACCACAGTTCTCACAACGTCAAGGATGAAGTTGCCAATGCCCAGGATAATGTCGACAATACCATCGGAATTGTTTCCGGCTGTATCCGGGGTACTTAGTGTCGTTGTGGGTTCTTCAGTGGTGGTTGTTGTTGTCGTCGGCTCCTCGGTGGTGGTTGTCGGATTTGATTTTGGGGCGCAAGCATATTCTGAAAATTTGAATTATAAATATTATACAAGGTGCAATCAAGAAATGTGGGCCACATATAGTTGTGTTTTCTATGTGTATTACCCTTGGAAAAAAACCTTGTAAGAAAACCTTGTGAACTTTTGACTTAATTTTTATCAAAAATTTTATGAATGAAAAACAACTTTTGATGGTATTACAAAAATCTCGTCAAAAATTGTCCATATTCTCAACTTTGATCAACTTTTGATTGAATGTCACCAAAATCTGGTCAAAAGTTGTCAATTTTGTCAAATCTCATCAAGTTTTTATATGATTTGATAAGATTAGTTACTAGTAGCAGATTAAAGAATTAATCAATTAAAACGAATTGTTCACTCACGGCCACAATTTAACGGGGTTTGATCTAGCGACTCACAGTAGGAAATAAGGGGGGCGTAGCGGTCTTCTGTTTCACGATCCTCTATGTCGCAATTTGAAGACACGTCCTTCAAAGAAATGTGAAACACAAAAATATTAATATTAGTTATCAGTTGACAATCCGCAAGTTAATGGCAATACATACAGTTAAAGTAGTAGAGTGAGCTCTTATTTTTTTACCTTGGTTGGGCATTCACAAATGGCGTAACCATTTAGACCCTTATTGCATTTTGCTCCACTCTCGACGGCACAGTCCTTGTTGCATTTGGTAAGATCATTCTTAATATCGGACGGACAATCGGTCAATGTGGTCTAAAATGTTGTAATCACTGTTGTAGATATTTAATTTATTGGATGTACACAATTATCCTTTAGAAAAATCTTACTAAGTCGCACGAAATTGTGAGGAGAGTTGACAAGATTTTTTAATAGCGATTCGTGAAAATTCTGTAATACTGATATCAGCAACCCCTTCCACCTCGTTGTGAAATGCTCTTACTTTGATAATATTAGACATAAGCTTCTTGAGGTATATAATGTAAAGTTACTTAACTACCACGAATTTTATATTTTTCTTCGCGACCTTCCACTAGATAAAATCCACTATAATTATATCACCCAATGTATGCAATCTAATTGATATCTATACTAACAATTGTAATGCAATGGGCCCTGGCCTTAAAGTCATTCAATAAATTCTAATATTCTGATATTATGCCAAAATCTTTAAAATTGATTTTCCAATGTTTTGGACCAAAAACGCGTCAACAATTTATGAGATTTGCTGACAATACGGTTTTAAAGGGATGGTTCTTTGGCGAGAATTACTGGCATAATATTACTGGTATATATTACTTTTCAAACCCCCCCCCCCCCCCTTGTTCGAAATTCTGGTGTAACACTGAAAGGTATTGCAACTTTCGTTGATTAGACTTTTATCCTGGGTCAAAAATTGTACAGTAGAAGCTCGATTATCCGGCATATCTCTTGCTGCCCCAATCCGAATAGTCGAGCGTCGATTGTCCGGATTTGATATTTTTGTAAATGCTGATAGCATCTAGCGGTTGGTTAAATGAAGCAGTATGTGTAAATGCAATATTCTATTGCATTTACGTATAGACAATGAATCAAGGAGCTCTTAAAGCTCTCGAAACTGCTTCCTTGTTATTTTACGCTCGATCATCCGACCTGGATCGGATAATCGAGCTTCTACTGTAAAAACTTTCAGTGGTAAGGCAAAATTTTAAAAGGGATGATTATTATTATGAAAATTACGTACATAATAATATATTTCCTTTCAAAAATCTCCCTTTTTCGAAATTTTGGTTTACCACTGAAACCTGAAAGGTATTGTTAAATTTTCTTTTTCCTTTATTTACCACGTTAACAAAGTTTTTTACATAAATATTTTTTTTACATAATAAAAAGTTATTAGTAAGTTTGGATAATTGCTACAATTTTTCTTTATGCATTTTTGCTCTTTTTTCTCGCTTTTTTTTAAAATGTAATAAAATGGATTTTTCTATGCATTTTTATTGAAATGTGGAACATTTGAACTAATGTAACAATTTTTTTCATACTTTGCGCAAATTTATTTTCGGTTTTAGTAGACGACCAATGCGATTTGGTTTATTTTGGTGAAAAATAAAAAACGTTTTCTTGGAAAAAATTGTGGTTTTCGAGTTTTTTTCAAAATTAAAAGGTGTTCCACACGGTGAAAAGAAAATTAAAATTTTTCGAAAGATTTCCCTTTATAATGCTCAAACAGCCTCCATAAAGCAAACGACTCCTAATGAGTCGTTTATTTCTTATGGTAGTAATAACAAAATAGAGACGGTGACATTTTAGTCCATTGAAAAATCAACAAATCCTGACGAATTTCGGATAAATTGCATAAAAAAGTGAAATTATTGAAAAAGACCCGTGACAACGTGTTTTTTTCATTGATTTAATAAATAGTAAATAAAGACTGCTGCGTTTTTGTTCGTGAACTTGTTTCGACTTTAGACTCTTTTATCCTGAACCGAAAATTGTAATACCTTTAAGTGCTAAACCAAAATTTCGAAAAATTTAGATTTTTGAAAAGTGTAAAAACAAAAGTTACTCGAACGTTTATTCTGATTCGAATGGTATTGATGATTACTCGAAATAAGGAATTTTTGAGCTTTTAGCCTGAAAAATTACTTTACTTTCACATTTACTGGGGCATTATATCAGAAGAAGATGTGACAGCTCTGGCCAACAAAATACTTTTTAACCAAGTTGAGATTTTTTCATACATAAGCACAACACATTGAAATCTACATTTTCTGGTTTATTTGGGTTTTCTAGGATCACTATAAATACTTTCTTTAACTCAAAGAAGGTAGAAAAAGTCATATAAGATAAATAGAATTTTCAATATTAAATTCATCACCAGGACAATTAGCAAGTTTTTGTCGGCCGTATCTGTCGCATCTTCCACTTTTATAACGGTCAAACTCTTATCTCCCACTTTTTCTTCACAGTAAAATTAGAATAAGAATTTAATTTGAATTTTGAATAACTTTCAAGTTATGTATTTACTTTTTACACATCAAAATAGTTATAGAAGTTTACTCTTCTCAATAACCGCAATTAGATTCTCAAACTCTTAATTTTTTAGTGTACAGAGATCTAAAAAAAGTTTTTTGGGCTCACCCCAATAAAAAAATAGCCTAAAATATTATAGGATTGCTTATCTGTTATTTACTTCTGCTTGGACGAACGGGGTTGCTTGCAAGCATATGCCAATCGTCAATAGGAAAATAATCGACCACATTTCCGTTTTTTGGTGGAATATCTGAAAAATGAGGTTTATTATATAATATTGTATGATTGTAATTTTGTTTCACAAAAATAAAATTCACTCTACTAACTACTAGACGTGGCAAAAAATTGTAGAAAACTAAGAATGCTTTGATTTTTCTTGAACTGCGATTTTGAAACAATTAATGCTGTTTTCTTCATTCATTCATTCCCCACTCCCCATTCATGGAATCCACGTATGAAGTCAATATTGACAGGTTGTTTTGAAAACTGAATGGAAATTTTTATTCAAATCTTTTTTGTGTGCTGATTAATTTATGCTCAAACACAAACATTGACTGAGTTTGCTGATCTCTCTATTAAACTATTAAACTCTTATGCTTTTTCTATTCCGGACATGCTGTTGGAGAGGATAGGCACGATGGGCAGAATGATTTCACACATAGGCACATACATACGGCTTTTCCCCATAATGTTGTCATGATGATTTTTATTGAAAGAAATACGGAAACGGGCTCATTCTCAAAAACAACGACAAAACGTCGATTTCAGTTTCGGCCCTTGGACTTCTAGCCAACGCGCCATATAAGTTCCAAAAACGTAGGCAGGGACGTTGCTATAGCTACCTCATGTATACTGCTATCACTCAACTACCATCTC
>JAQIVE010003826.1:0-15785 GCA_034698285.1 Sminthurinus bimaculatus | reverse complement strand
ATGATTTAATTATATATTGTTAATAAATAATATTAATAAAAAAATTTATTTAATTTTAAATTTTTTTATTTTTAAAAATTTATAATTTAATAAAATATTATTATAATATAAAATGGTTACCTTTTCATTGAAATCACTTATATTATATTAATAATACACTATATTAAGGGAGATTTTCTTAAAAAAAGGTTATTTTATTATAAGTTCTTGATAAGAATTTTGCTTTAATAATATTAGTTCTTAAAGCAGTTATAATTATTATAATTTTACACACTTGAATTAATTAGTTTTCTATTATAGATTTTCAAAATGTATCTATTATATTCAAAACAACGCTTCACCATAAAATATTAATACTTAATACCTTTCTAAACTAGAAACATGTTTTTCACTCTCAAACAAATTGTTGCATAAATTATATATTTTCCCAGAAGAAATATTACCATATTCTTCTCAAAAATATACAGTACATGAATCAGCTATAACATGAGTAAATAACTAAATAATCTCAATCAATACTATTTACATTAGATTTTGGGATTCCTCTACTTCAAAACGTGTGCTCTAAAATGCCGAACACGCCTTCAAAACCATTTCGTACAAACCGTCTGCAAAATAGTTAAATTTTGATTTCAACGCTACAAGGATAGCGCAACTATGCAAACTATAATAATTAAAAGACAGATTTAGAAGAAGAAATGTGCTTTTCAAAGTAACTTTTTACAGCATACAATAAATTTTACCTAATTATTTATAAAATGTTGCAAGAGAACTTTTGGTCGTAAAAACCCAGTCACTGATTACTCATTGTGAGCAATCTATGTATTTTTACCATACAGCCAATTTAAGAAATTTCTCAAAGTGGACTGCACGAAATTACCTCTTTAAGTCTCGTAGTGAGCATCTTGATTTGGGATTTATACTCCTCCTCACGTTGATTTGCCTGATAAGAATATTACAACCGTTTTTGAAAACAACGTGTTAAAAATTGCTTTTTTCATGAAACATAATAGTAGTTTCTCTAAACGATGCCTTGTACATTGTACACTGACCTGAGCTGACAATAAATTAATGGCTAAAATCAATAGGTGGCCCATACCACGGCTAACCTCTGTTTACCGTATTCAACCTTAAAAACAAATTACCTGGAAATTTTTTTTTGGCTAGTTCTAACAAATTATGAACCTTCCAAATTCAACCTACATGTTAATGTTAAGTTTTTAAAACATCGCAACTGTTAATAATACAATATGTTAACCATGAAAAATTCAAGAACTAATTTAAATCATAATTAAATTTCTTTCATGTAAAAAATTCAAAGCCACACTGAAAAAACCGATAACTCAAAGGGCAAAAATCCAAAATGTTAAGGTGCAAAAAACTATGTAAGGGACGAACATAAAACGATAAAAAGACGAGACAAAAAAGGGACTATGTGAAAAATATTTTTAGACAGAAAAGACAGAAAAATGTCAATTTTTTTGGTAAGAAACTTGAAAATGATGTTTTGTTCAGGTGTAAGTCTGGAGTGACAAAAAGTAAGTTGATGACGTGACGTGATGACAAGAACTGCCATGTCTGCATCCCTGAGTCACTATGTCGGTCAGACATTTCATTCAATATTTTTGCACTGCAGTTTTACCTGCTTTAGTCTAGTTGTCATGCTCTTAATCTGCTCTTTAAATTCATCTTCTCGTTGACGAGCCTGGGAACATCATCATGGGTATTATCAATTTTTCACGCACGTCATCAAATCAGGGGGAGAAATTAAAATCATCAAAATTAAAAAAATTGCTTAAACAATGATTCACTATATAATGCTTTGAGCTACTAATTATTTCAAAAAAATATATTAGCATCAACCCCTAATTCTTGTAGAGGGGAAAATTAAACTAACCAGCTAATTCGCTGTTTAAAAAATAGTATGTACAAATTAGGAGTATCAAAGGTTACTGGAAGATAAACATTTTTACATAATAGTACAATTCCGTTTGTATTCTCTTAGTTTTCCTTTTTTGTAGCTCTAGTACTTTTTGGCCGCTAGCGGAAAAAATTGTTGTTGTTTCGTAAATATTAAAGCATATTACTATAATAACTACTAATTGCAATTACGTACCATAAAAAGATATCAGGGAAAAACCAAGCCATTTGGCAAAAATAAATAAAGAATACTTTACTTATTATATGTACAAATAAGTTCATAATATGCTACTACTGATTACTCATTATCAAAGTTACTCTTTTTTACCTCTACAGCTATTCGTACGGCATCTGATAGTTATTTAAATGATATTACATTATGTTACGCAGACGATACCACTAAGCTATAATAGTTGCTCACTAAGCATCAAATTCGTGAAAAATTTCATAACATTAGTTCATTCAATAAATCTTTCATTCGTAGTGCATAATAATTTTATCCTATTGTTTTATCTACTTTCACAAATCGAATTTTTATAATCCTAAAGGCTGGAGTTTTTAACATCAAATATTCAAAACTTTCTGCAATTCCACCTTTACTTGCTCTAAGATACCTCTAGCATCAAAATGAGATAATTGTATTCATCTATTACCCTATTTTATTATATAACTTGTGAATACACAACTTCATTAAATCAAGTATGTAAAAACTATATTTAAAATACATTTTTCATAAAATTTTAATTAATTTCATATAGTACATAAACTACTTTAAACAATGGATAGTTTATTTTTTAATTCGTATCATACCTTCTCCTCAGAAACTTCAAGTGACTTAAGATTGTTGCCTACAACTCTCAACTCTTCTTCCAACTCAACGATTTTCCTGTAAATTTCAAAGCAAAAGAAGTGTGATTAAGAGTTATTCATTATGTATGGCCATAATGAAATGCTTAGAAATGTATGTATGAAGCATTGCTCACAATATTTTAGCAAAAGCATATTATATAAATAATTTGTTACATTCATGCAAGCTCAAATATTTTTTTTACTTTTTAAACTTTCACATTTCACATTGTACACAGTACACACAGAAACTTTCACTAAAACATGCTTACAGATTAATTCAAAATTTTCATTCTTGCCATAGAACTATAGTCAAAGCTGACTTTTAAATGACGATATCGACACACTATTTCGTAAAGTTCATAACTTCCATAATATTATACTTCCCATTGTAGTTATCAACTTAACGAAATAGTGTGCCAATATGTACTAAATTATTTATTAGAACTTAAGAAAAGCAAAGCTCGTGCATTAAAAATAAAAACAAGCATTTAAAACTCAAAAAAAAACAAGTACGTTTCAGAATGTTCAGCCCGTTCTTCGGCTCTTTCTAGGTCCTGTTCCATCATTACTAACTTCCTTGCGACCTATGATTGTCATGTCGGTTGTCGTGCGGCATGAAAATCATCAGCATTCCGTGAGATTAATTAAATTGACACACCATGGTAGAGTTAAAACAACAAACCAAAAACAAACCAAAACAAACTCTGTTATAATTCCGGAAACTAACAGTTTTAATAAAAGTTGTTAATATAAATGTTGACACAAACAAACTAAATAAATTTCAAATCATAAAACGGAATCAGTAAATAATTATTTAAAATTTTTAATGTATAATATGTTTATGAACCGAAAAGAATTTTTAAAACACGCATGCTATAAAGCACGATATTTCTTTATCAATTTGTTATAGTTCGTAGTTGAATCTCGAAATCGATTTCAACGATATCCATAAAAAGATAACAAAAGGAAAGAAAGTAAATAGAGGATCGAAAGGGAAATGGTGTCAAGTAAGAACATTTCTTCAAGATTTCAATGATTTCCAATTGTATTTGATAAACAATCGTTTGGAATTTTGTATTTTTCAGTAATAATGTATCAATACACAACATTTTAAACACTTTTGCGAATGTCGGACAAGAAAACTTTCGTGAATTCTCGACTTTTTTTTTAAACAAAATTTCAACGTCAATACGAATTCTTCAATTGACAATGAAGGGAGCAAACATCACAATATTGCATACATATTTTATACAACCTATAACAGAGGTAAAATATAAGTCTTGAAGGATTATGTACATCTGTATGATGGCTGAGAAGTCTAGCCAACTTCTGTCCATTCAACTGAATGAGGGTCATTAATTACTGGTTAAATTAAAGAAGAATCGGGTAAATCGTAAGAGATTAAGAAATTAATCAAATATTAGTACACCAACCAAAAATAAAAATAAAACTGTTATCCAGTACACATCAAGATCATTCTAAACTACAGACATTAAACGTTTTCAAACCAGCTCAAAGTCGTGCACTCAAATTTTTTTTTTATAAAACTGCAAAACACAAAAGTAAAAGTGAAATAACTGTTCTGTACAATACAGGCAAACACTTAAAAAACCTGAATGGTTTAACACATTCGGGTTTATAAAATACACTTCTTGTTCACAACACTCATCATACGGTTTATGTAAAATTCATTCTGAGCTAATTGAGCACATCAATATTTTCACTCGCACATGTAAAATTTTTACAGTAAAAACAACACTGCTGCATATAAAATGTTTAAGGTGAGGAAAGAGCTCAAACGCATAAAAGCCGTCCAGGAAATAAGAAAAAATCACACTATTCACGACACTGGATCAATGATTGAAAAAAGTCACTCACGACTCCCCAGTTTCTGCTCTCTCTGTTGCACATAAAACAGAACAAGTAACCATTTTAAACTAAATGTTTTTACTTATGATTCTAATGAGCGGAAAACCCGCAAAATACTGTTTTTATTTTGGTTTGCATGCAAGCTCACCTTCGTGTTTGTAATAAAAATTAAAATGAAGTATATTATTATAATAAATAAATCAAAATCACCTTCAGCACGTTCCAAATCGGCTTCAACCATGGCTAATTTACGGGCGACCTTGATTCATTCACATATATAGAGATTTTGTTTTAATTCACCGAATTTTTAAAAACGATGGTTTTTAACAATTATCAATACGACACTAGTATATTTAATATAAATATTGTGTACAAAATGAATGCTTCAAAATCAGAAAATCTTGTGATAAGCATAAAATTAACAAAAATCGAGACGAATGCATACATATTTAAATAATTATTTCACACAATTAAAATTCATTCAAATAATATTTTTCATTACATAAATTATTGGAATAAATCAAAATCAAAATATAATTTCAACACACAAACACACACTGTTAGTGATTACACTCACAACATGGTACGTGGTTATTGAACGCTTTTCAAAGTGTACTGAAAATTGGGAATGACTTTCATGTTAAGTATTCATGGAAAGATTTTGTCATCTGTTCTTGTAAGCTTTTGCTGATCAATTTCAATTTTTAAAGTTGAAGAAAATACGTATTATTTAATAATTTTAATTATTACTAAAGAGTGCATTCACAAAGCTGTGATGGTATTAGCTACGGTTGCAGTTAAAAAACTTGCTATAATACATAGCAGTAGTAACGAGCACAATATTACATCTACTTTAAAAGCCACGTGTAAAGAATATCAAATACTATCATGTAATTACAATAATTATTCCTCCTATGTCCAAAAATGGGGAAATTGACCGATAACCAATTTGAGTGTACAAAATTACACCTGAAACGATTACATATTATTGCATGTATCATTTAAAACTTACTTTTTATACCTACGTATGTATAATAACATTGCCTTGCCTCTTGCTTTTGAAATAAGAAGCTAATAAATTTTGGTGGTTAATAACCACTGATTACATGTAAGTTAAAGGGAAGCTGATGGTCTATTTACAATCACTTTCTTTCACTACATGATATAAAACTGAATAAAGTAAAGTTAAACTTAAAGAATTTTAGCTGCATTGCGTACTAGGGAGTACTATATATAACACTATAATATTATCATATTCACTCATAATCTAAAATAATATAAAAACTAAATATGTAGATATAATATTACCATATAACATGGCATGAAAAATAATATACAAACTCTCAATTTTTTTACATCTCATATAAGTAATGCTGTGTAAATTCTACAAAATGTTTCTTCCTGTAATCATACCGGAGGAATCAGTTGTCAAATAAAAGGACTATAATAGTTAATCTTCTTTAACTCTACATATTAGTAACGTTATCAGCATTCTCTCAATCCGTAAAAGTCTTTTTGCATCAATCAAGTGGGCAATAGACAGCATCACAGCCCTTTCTTTCTCACTAAAACAAGTATGTAATGTAAAGAATTAGTAAGTTCAAGCATGATTACAAAATAAATCATTTCTCAGCAAGTCAGAAGAATATTAAAATCAGAGGAAAAATCAAGTTATTTATATCATAACAAATCCATATCTATTTCTTTGCTTTGCTTTTTCAAAACGAAAAAGTAATAAAATCTATTGTTTTTCTGTTATTGGCTATATAATTTATCTGGGAATTAAATAGAAGACCTCATCGTATTTGCGGTCAGCTTCCTCAGCCAAGAACCTGGCTTCCTTCAGTTGGTTTTCGAGAGCATCCATACGCTCTTCATCGGAAAGTGATCGATTCTCCAATACTTTTCGCATACTGTCATTGATATCAACAAAGGAAATCGGTCATCAGTTGACAAGTTTTTTTACACAACTCCTTACATAAAGATTTTTCCCGATTATTTTTTTAGTATTTTTTGAGCTGACTACCGCTATACAAGATTACATATTCTGTGGTTGAACCCTGAATAAAATCTTACATATATACGTAAATTAATTGCTGTCTACATGTTACATACATACATATTACCAACACCCAAAAGCTGCTGAATTTTATATTTTACATATGTTTTTACATATTATCAGTACTTGTACACGGAACGACTTTAGGTCAAGCTAAAGACAAAAGCTGAGATTTTTCAAAATAAAATACAACTGTTTTAAAAGTTTAAGTCTAGCTAGCTACCTTTATGTTTCTCTTAGTAACTTGAAGCAAGAATAGATTTAAATACGAGTAGATAAATTCCAATATATTTTCTACAACACAAATATACCACATTATAAATTATGTATTATGTATCACGGGGGCAGAACCACAAAAACCGCAAGTTCAGACAGAACTTAAAGTTATAAAATACATAATAAATAATAATGCAGGACGTTAGGTGAACCACGAACATAATATCAGAAATACAAGTTTAAAAAACTTGAAACAAGAAACAAAATAATAATGACAATAATAAAATCAATCAATTGAATCAATAAATAAAAAGTTACGATTTCATCGTATGTACAATAAGATAATAGTGATAAGAAACGAGGCAACGCACACGTGTAATAAAAAAAACGATATAGAAAACTATGAACCAATAGAAACAAACTATAGCTGTGTGCAACCTTATAAAAATATGGCGTTGAATAGTACACAGAATAACGGATATTCACTGCTGTCGTTGCTTTAAGAGAGAAGAATAATAAATTATAGATCATATTTTTTACACAAGCAACAGTAAATTAAATTTTATAAACAAAAATCTAACCATTATTTAATGCGTTTCACATTGAGACAATTTGAAAATTCTTTTCTTTTTACATAATATAGACAAACCAAGTGAAATAGAAACAACTAATTAACATAGAATATAGCATAGAACAGCTTAAAAGCTGTAAACTAGTACTGCCGAAAAATTTGTTACTTTTGAGTGACTGCGATTGTGAAGACATTAGGCAAAGAGTTAAAAATAACTTTCTATTGTAATTATTTTATATACTAATAGTGCATGTTTTTTTTTCTTTCTGACTTCACAGTAGGCACTATACTATAAGAGACCAGGATACTAATACTTTCAATTTTAACAAGAAATGCATGAACTTAATTTCAATTTGAGACATTGCTTCTTACTTCTTAAAACTTAAAACTATGTCACAAAAAAACCACGATGACAACAATATATATGTAATGTGCTACGTATACATTTTATCGATACACAAAAATACCAAACCGTTGTTTATCATTGATTGAAATTGCAGAACCATTTTGCTTCAAGAAGACAGGACTACTGTCAAATAATCGACTATTCGCAGGATAAAGAGATACAGTGTGTATGGAATACAGGAAGAAGAACAGGTAATATCATGGGGTGTATAAACTATTACATCATCTTTGGTTTAAAGATTGTTCACCGCACCTAAAATTCATGTAGCTGGAAACTGGGCCAAAATAAATGGCAAGAAATATAAAGAGGCCAGTTATTGAGCAATACAATCTTTTCCAGTAGCGTTTGAATGATAATTTTATGAACTCATTCAATAAAATATACATGTGAGTTGTCTATTTAGGTGGTTGAAAATTATTTCGAGATTGATAAAGAAATAAAAAAATCGTGGTGAAAAAGAGAAAAAACAAAGAACAATTTGTTTAAAAAAATGCTAATTAATGCATAGCATGGGTGTTTTCTAAATTCTCTCGTGATAATTGTTACCTCCTCATATTTTTTGTCTGCTTCCTCTGCAATTAGTTTAGCTTGGGCTAACTGTGCTTCTAAAATTCCAACGCGGTCGTCTTCCATGTTGGCACGATTCTCTAATGCTTTTCTTATTCTGTTCATTATATATAATTAACAGGTTATTTTGTAAAAAAAGTATAAATACATTTTTACAGGAATTTTACAAATTAGAATTAATGGTAAAAAGAACGAAATTTAAAAAAAAAATGTGAAAACGAGGGCAGATTTTTTTTTCCAAACGTTGTAAAGGGGATTTTTTTGGTGATCCAAAGATTTAAGTACAATAAGAATTGTTTTTTTTAAAAAAAAAAACATGGGCAGCATGGAAAAAAGAAACAACATTAATAACTAAATGTTCGAAATATTATATTGAAGAGCCCTAGTGCCCGCACAATTATATAAATTAATTACATAAACCCTGAACAAAAGATATTTTTACGTCGAAATAGTTTCCTTCCTACTAAATTCTAACTTTTAAACATATCGTATAAATAATTAATCAATAAAATATGGATTCTATTACTATTAAAATACTAAATGAGGACGTTTTATCTGCTGCTATATTCAAAACTTGGAAGACATGAGAGTAATGTAATACAATAGAAGTACATAAATAAACAGTTTCTCCAAAAATAACCGTTTTCAATTCTTTTTTCATCTGCCAGTAGTCAAAAATATAGTTGCAGATATAATAGAATAAAGGTATTCAGGTAAAATATGTGTTATAATTATAATATATAGGCTATAGCCTATTTACCGTTCACTCTCGTCAGCGGAATGACTGGCCTCCGCGAGTTTAGTAGTTGCTGTTCCTAAACGTTCTTCGGATCTGTCAATAAAACAAACAATAATAGTTATTATTACTAAATCATAATTATTTTCGAATATTTTCTGCATAATACATAGGTATTTATTTCTGATTTGAATTTTATAGAATATTAGCATGTATTTAGCTTACCGCTCAAGATCTTCCTCGAGAAGTTGAATACGACGGTTAAGAGCGGCAACTTCAGCCTCGGCCTAGGATAGCGAGAAGAAAAAAATGTTTTTTTAAGCAAGATTTCAAAATTTTACTGGTTGATTTTTAACTTTAAATATCATATAATTACATACTATATTATAATGCTTATACAGCCAATGTCCTCGATATTGTGCATTGAGATTAGACATTCATTAAGTCATCATTTTTTATCACAGTCATTTGTCATTTATACAATTACTGACACAGTACAAAAATAGACTACAGAAGTTCAAGACTTCGGATTAATTATATAAACTGATCACTATGATGTATTGAATGATCATATAAAAGCCCTATTTTACTCAAGGAAACTCTGTATGACAAAGGTATTAACAAATACAAATAAATGAACATCTCACAACATGGCCAAAATTTATTACTCATCATTGTTCTCAGATTTCTGTATAATCTTTTATATCTTATTGTGGCAAGGAAGATGACCAAAAAAGGAAGTGATATTTGCCTTGAATGCGGCACAACAATAACGTTATTTGACGACAACAACCACGACGCCTCTTTTATCAGTATCTCTCTCTTTCTCTCTTTTTCTTTCTCCTTCGTAAATATCGCTCTCTGCATTGATAGAAAATGAGAATGCAGGTCTGCAATGTCTTGCATTCTTCGATACAGAATGTCGATGATTGAAAATCTACTTTGTGAATCAACAATCCACACACATACATATGTAAATACAAACACATTTACGAGACAAGAAGTAAAAGAAAGTCATCATATCATTTCAAAAACAATTTTCAAGTGAGAAACACATACAATCATGATTGTCTGTGTATATATTGCGTACACACTACACACAAACTGTGTTACACATCATGTTGGTTGATTAGTCAGTACTCGTTGTTAGCTGATAGCCATCTTTGTCCATTCCCTTATTATGGAAATCTGCCTTTCGTACAATGCGATATATATTATAAAGCCATACGCGTTTCTTGCCTAAACCCACTGAATATGTTCTGTCAATTATAACCGCTTCCATATTCATGTAAAATATGGTGTTCATAACCCCTTTATTAGTTTATTTGTTTTATCATTGTAAATGTAAGTATGGACTAAAACGAGTAATTATCCTCCGGATATACACTGATGCCTTTATGACTGTGTATCTAAGTATGTATCTGTGCGTGGTCCTCGAAAATATTTTCAAAAAATGATCAAAATGTCAAGAAAACGTCGTTTTGGCATCGAGGATCATGTCAACTTATCGCATATTCTTCCTACTACATCATGTTACCTTTGCCTCATGTAGATTTACGGAGTCTTACTATGTACCTACCATAAAATCACAATCACAAGTAATATATGCATCAGCCACGTTCACTTCATAGTAATGATAACACCTAAATCCATTCCCTTTTGTAAATGCAGTGCAAAAATGTAATATAATATTCAACCCCCATTCAAAATAGTAGCTAAATGGAATTTTGAGTTGGATTGTTAGGCACCAGACCTCTTCTTCTTTGTCTTAAATTGTCCATCCTATAGCTAAACATACGCACATATAAACATTAACTTTTCTCAATCCGCAATCTGTAAGCGCTATGCACAGAGAGACATTCTAGTGCGATTGTTACATAGGGCTATGAAGGAAGGAAAGTATCCTGAGGCAAATCTCCTCATAAGACATTTTCATAGCTTAGTCAGCTGCTTAGCAATATTATGTAAATGTAAAGTTGCAAAAATCTTCATATCCTCGTCGCCAATACATACACATATACGAATTGCATGTGAGTACATATGTAAAATGTAATAGCTCGGAGATAAAATGGCAGCTGGCAACATAGAATACAACATACAGCAAGAGATAGATTGAGATAGATTGAAATAGAGAGAGAGAGAGAGAGAGAGAGAGAGAGAGAGGGCGATAGAGGACAAAGTATTGCCTTTCCTTAGATTACATTGGAGAGTCCGTCCTGCTTCACTTAACTTAACTTTGGCTTTAGCTTAAATACTAGAAGACTGTATGCATACATACACACACCATGTACATACATACTGCAGTATGTACGTAGTACGTTAGTGCAGTGAAGATATAACGATGGTGATGGTGGTAGTGGAGGAGCGGTTTCATAGTAGAATGTTCACCACATCCAAGCAAAAAAGTTAAATCTTACATATTATTAATGTACAGAGATGGAGAAGTACAATGACTGTAGAACACCGCACAGTGCATTGCCATAAATGTGTACACTGTACACTACACATGGAGACGCATTCAACAATATTCTGTACTTTTACTTATTCTACTAATAGCGAATGTAATTTAACCCATTCAGTGCTATTCACGTATTTTTACATAAGCGTTTTACGGGCATAGCAACGAATGGGTTAATTTAGTACAATAATATATAAAAGTTGGCTTTGTAAAATGAAATAAGATACATACATAGGAAGGAAGATTCTTAGCTGACGAAGGCGAACGATGCAACACAGTGTTATGTTATATATAGTTAGTAAAGCTCATTTAAAAAGACAACAACTAAGAGTCGACGTCATGTTGCATGTAGGAAATGTAACTTTAGCTCACTGTATGCATAATGCATATACGTATACAATAGTTTAACTCAGATTTTTATTTATACATGTACATTTATTTGTATGCATTTTAAAATTTCCATTAAGTCAGTAGTTCTTAAAATTAAAAATAAGCTTAGGCGTTTTGCAAAAACATATTAAACAATGATTCCTACTATGTATATACAGCCGCCTTCCTTCTTATCATTTTAAGAGTCAAGAAGAGTTTTTTTTTCTGAATCATATGCATTGTGTAATATCCTGCTATAATAATGCAGCAGAAGAATCCTCTCTTATATATAGTTTGAGAGTAAATTCAATACAAACTACAACAATAGTAAGCTACCTTATGATTAATTCCGATTACTGCATTGCCGTTATTCCTTTTTTACCGGCTACACAGATATTTTATATAGTATATATACCAGCATAAATGCACTGGATATGTTATAACTTATCTGCTCAACTTACTATTTGTTGTCGTTTATCATTTTCGTTTTACGAAATTCCCATTTCCATGAGGGTGGTTGAAGCATTTAAAAAATTACCCTTACATGCAGAATTTTATAGATCTTCTTTTTGATACGATAAGACATGATACGATATTTGGAGGTGGTGGAATCAATTTAGATATGGGTCAAAGTACGTTTACACACAAGATAACAAAATTAAAAGTTTTTATAATCCCAAATAAAAAGGCGAAAACCGGCCAGAATGGTCACTCAACAGACAAACGTATACGTAATAAGTAATTCCTATTGGGAGCGCATGATATTCACGCCGATAAATGAAATTTATCCTGATTTATCCCCGAACACCATGAGCTGAAAATAGTACAGTCGTCATAGTCAATTTTTTGGACTAAAACATAACTCTTTTCATCATCGCAAAGATACCAATAGAAGACCAATTTGAAATGTCTGTTTTGATGTCATCAAGCATCATGGGATAAAAGTTTCGATATATTTGAGTCGAATGAAATTTTTGAATAATCCTGTTAAACATGTTTGTTTGACACGTGGAAATGTTTAACGAAGGGAAATAGATCTTTTCAAGTTGGTCTTAACATGAAGGTGGCTTTTGTTTGCATGACAAGTCAATAACTGAGTTCAAATTTTTGATTTGATACGTTTTGAGGGGAAATAGCCCAAATGAAAGGAGAGAGAGGCAGAGTTCACTCAAAAGTCACAAAAACAGAATGAATGAATGGCGTATAGACAGAATGTATTCACAGAGGATGTGAACTGTAGGAGACAAATGTCGATCATTGTGTTGTGCATGTACACATTTAATCGCCATGTACAGAAATGATATTCGAGTGTGTATACTTACATATGTATATCTGCTTGTACGCATTTTAATTGACTACAAGAATATTCCTAATTTATATTATGTTCGTTCTATATCCAACACTATCATGCATCTCAAAACATAATTACATGAAACATTTCATTTCAAAAGAATCACAAAAGATACACATACATATTTTGTTGAAACAAAATATACTTGTTTTATTTATATAATGTAAAAGCAATAAAGGATGAATACATTCACATATCAATACATATTATGCGTATAATACCCTATCCTCTCTATCCTGCGTTTTGCATCGTCGGGTTCATTCTACATACAGACATTTTTATCCCCTGCCTTTCATGATCTCTCTCTCTCTCTCTCTCCCGAAAAGTTAATTATTATTCCGATGTTGTTCGTTTTGGTACGCCTTTTAAACAGGGTTGATTACCTATTGCCTTATATTTTCCATTGGAACAATTCTCATTGAATAAGCTAGTCCATTTTATGATAAAGTTCTTGTAAAATCCGCTTTGATTTTAAAATTATAACTGAAGCTTATTGTGGCAGGTATTAAATGCTAACATCGTTAACATTTTATGCCGTACATTGTACATGCATACGCATTTATGTCATCTAATTTTAACGCGACACATATAAGGAAATCCGAGGAACGCCCATGATGTTATATTATATTATATATATATATATATATATGTTTTAACAGTATAGCTATTTTTTGTGTAAACACTAAATATTCCTCTATCCACGGCAAATATTCAATAATCTAGACGAATAGTAGAAAAAATTTCAGGGACAACAAAATTACGACCATGTATTGTGTTTAATCAGAAGTTTTTATGTGTATTGTTCTCCGAATTACAAGCAGGAAAGGATATCATCATATTGGTATTTCCCTGTTGTATATATGGACGAATTATATTTTATTTTCCACATTGCACAAAACAAAAATTGTATCAAAAATGCACCGCTTAAAAAGTTATAAAGATAAAAGTCATTTTACTAACGACAAAATTCGTTCCAAAATATTTACAACTTTATAGTATTTGAGCCAAAATGCTGTACCTATAGTCATTTACATTGATACTGCCATGGTTACCATAATAAGAACAAGACAACAAGAGTAGTAATAAAGTTTAAACGACTTTGGACACTCTTCGGTTCGATGTTGACTTGACCCACTAATGTCACTAAAAGGACATTTTTCACCATTATCCATCGTGTATCACGAGAATTAAGTTAAAGGAACCACATGTTTTATGTTAAAAATTTGAGAAGATAGGAAATTGAATTATTGTCTGTGAAAAAGATAACAATAATTTTTTCTGAATTGTATAGGATAATAAGTATTATGTGGTTGGTTAGGTGATTGATTGATTGACCTACGTGATAGAAAAAATGGAGTTAAGAAGTAGATTAGAAGGTTAAAGATTTTTAGCTATTATATCACAAACTGTACATAACAAGTTGTAAACCATAAAGGAAACTGTCATAAACGTCATCTTCGATCGCTCTTTTTCCTTCTTGTTTCTCCTTTTTTATCGAAGGAACAAATCATGTGGCTAATTGAACTGATAAACAATGTCATTATGCTATAAATAATAACCTCAGAGCCAAGCTTTCCTTTTCTTTCCCTTGCTGCCTTATGCTCCATTTCATATGAATTTTTGTAGTATATAACAAGAGTTACTTGCATTTACTTCTTGGGCAAGAAAAAATACTTGAAAACAAGTGTGTGGACGCAAGCTAAAAAGTCGCCCTCGCCTCTTACTTTTGACGTTTATGCCTCCGAGGTGTCCGTCAGATACGAATCAATAATTGAATACATATCATTTTTTCATATGCCATATCACTCATTATATACTTTACCATATTTGGACATTTGAATTCTCAAAAGTTACTAACTGATTGCTTTTACGATGACATTTTTCCTTCAGTCATTTCCAAAATCATATAACAAGTTGGTTTCCTTCTATGAAAATTATACCCTAAACTTACAAATACACGTTAAATGCACATGATTCATCATATAAATATAATACAAAAACAATTAGTTCATTTTGAGCGAAAGTGCATGTGAAATGTCGACATTAGTATTCATCTGTACATCAACATTTTTGTCTCTCCCTCTCATATACATAAATTGGATGAAAAATCGTGGCAGAAGTGATGCTCAAATTCTTACACATAAACAAGGAGAATGACAAAGTAATGGCGAAATTATACTGGGATATCCTCATTTTAGTACTTGTTTTACTTGGCAATAACGGTTACTGAGTTTTCCAGAGTCTCAGGATGACTAGTCATCACCTGTACTTTATACACACTGCATGTACCAAACCAAACATATAGTATTGATGACATGCTTTCAACATGTTTACTATTATTAATATCAGTATTATGGCTGTGATATATCATTCCTGGAAATTTAGGATTGATGGTACTGACATAAAAAAGTTGG
>JAQIVE010003825.1:0-15786 GCA_034698285.1 Sminthurinus bimaculatus | reverse complement strand
TACTTTAGTCAACCTACTACGCAATTAAAAAAAATTGCAAAGCTCTTTAAAAATCTGCTTTTTGGAGGGGTACAAAAGCTAGTCACTCTATTCCGTACGGGTGCTTTATATGTACGAATAAGGGCCAGTTTTCAGCAGTCAAATAGTCACGAGTATATAACACATATGTACTGTGTGTAGCATATTTTATGTAAGCGAACTTGACTGCAAAATTGAATAGATAGGTTAGCACTACTCATTTCACTACATACATATGTAGTGTGTAATCATTTCTAATGTTAGTTTTCATCTTATTGTGTGAATGACTTTGCCCTTATATCTGTTGCGTATACTCTTAGTTTCTTACTCGATAGTGACACATACATAATATTCAAGTACAATAATATAGTCCACATGTTATTTTTTGAACATTAGACGCGTACGAAATACGCAGACTACCTTACTACCGTATTACTTTAAATATACAGATTAAAACTGTATTTTATAATATATAGGTGGTTCCTTCAGGAGGAGATTCCAAATACCAAACAAAAATTGTGCCTGTTTTTTTCTCATCTCCTCAGTTCTGTTCTCATTTTCTTTTTCCGTCTATATTTAACCCACCTCGGTAATACTCGGTAAAAATCTATTCCTTTTATATTTACTACTTGAACTGTGATTTTATATATGTTTTGTAGATATTTGTATTTCTAATGGTGCATGTTATAGCGTTAAAGTTGTAGCGACGCTGTTTTTAAGAATAATAAATTGGGATCCAATGTAAAAGGTACAAGGTACAAACTACATAATGTTGAATGTATAAAATACTTGAACGCCATAGGATGAGCCGCTTGGCAATTGGCATTGGAAGGGCTTTTAGTATATGTAGCTACACATTTATTTTTTCTTTAATCTATAATATTGAAAATTCAAAGTGTACATACTAGTTAGTGTAGTGTAGATATTCTGTAATTAATGAATGCCAATGAATTCCATGCACTGAATCACATTGATTAAATTGTGGATTTCAATTTCATTATTTTCAAGGCTGATAAGTCCAAAAGAGAGTGGAAGTACAATTTACAAAACTACTATATACACGTTAGTGTGTCTACATGCTGTGAACAATGTACAATCAACAGCAAAACATTATTAGCTCTACCAATGATTTTTCGTGATTTTTGTTTTATAAGTACAAGAGTACATGCATTTAACATGCTTTGACGAAATCAACTCGTAGTTACTAGTTACACAGCCAACAGCCACTGTATTATTAATTATTACTGTTGTTAAGAATTTCGTGTCATGAGAATCTCATGATATATCAAATATTATGATAATTGTCATATTAGCAATAACAATAAAAACTTTGATTCAAAAATCAAACTATGGGAAACACCTCATTTTAGCTAAACGTTTAACTGTGACTTTGTGACAGTGTACCCACCGAATTGTCAATGAAAAAAACGATTAAAAAATAAAACAGTATAACATAACTGCAAACCACAAGATGGGTATAATTGAATGCCTTTGTTGTGTACCACAGAAACAGACTAAACTCAACAAAAAGAGTGTGCCAACAAAACCAAAAAGGACTTTAAGGAAGATGTCAGATGAAGATGGGTGGCCTGTAAGCTGTCTGTCTTGGGACATAACAGTAGGCTTAGCTGGGACAGCGTTTGGGCATTTCATTTTGAGTAATAATGTTGCTAATCTTTAATAATAAAACTATACTATTATGATGCACGATACGTAAAAGAAAAACCAAGATTTGTAAATTTAAAAGACATTCATAAAATGATTTTACATAAATAGACGCAACAAGTGCTTCTGAGGACCAATGCCCCGATTCCATAGACCATACTGGAATAACAATATATGGAAACTTGTATGAGGTATAAACTATAAAAGAAATTTACTTTGTATACTTTAAACATCAATTGAATCAAGAATCAACCACTGATGATAATTATCTTGATGTACAAGGCAAACTATGGATTTGTATTTTTTTTCTCAATTTAGTACGGAGACCTAGGTATACTGAAAACTGAAATCCCGACAGATCCACCAGAAGGATATGAAATTAAATCTAAATATCCTGCATTTAGCCTCAGAAGTACCGAGCCAATGGGATACACTCAAACGACTCAAGCTGAATTCGAAGCCTGGGTGGAAGAACAAAATAATGGAGATTTTCAGTAACCATTATTGAAATTTTAAAAAGATCATTTACAAAAATATGCCTTCATCTATATGTTCAACATAAAAGCAATTACTTTTAACTGATGTGATTTTTTCTTTCATTATGTTTCAGAGGCTCGAATTATAACGTGATCGATAGAAGTTGTGTCGTCTTTGCTCGCAAAGCTTGCGAATATTTAAAAGTCCCTTATCCTGAAAACTGGGACCACATAATAAACTGGGCCATTAGGTAAGACTAGAAGCTCTTACTACATATCTGTGTATTTATGTCTTTTTTATCCCTTTGAACGTGAGAATAATATATTTACTTTATTCCCGAAAAATCTATCCTGCCAGGAATAAGAAATTTACATCGATTGTGGGAGCAGCAGGTTTCAATTCGAGAAAGGCTCAACATAAAACTACAGAATACGTCACGGACCCTAGCAAAATCAAAGACAAAGTAAAACGATTATACCGAAAGATTAAGCCTAAAAAGAAGAAGAATAGAGAAAAGAGAGGTTTGGCTGCTACTGCAGAAGGTCAAGAAGGAGACGGAAATAAAGAAAAAGTAGCGGAAGAGGGTGAAGAGGAGGAAGAGCATTCAGATGAGGAAGATGAAGGCAGTAGTGATAGCAGTAGTAGTAGTAGTAGCAGCAGTAGTGAAGACGAAAAGCCTGAAAATAATTCTGAGAATAACGAAGAAAATGCTCAAACTACAGAAGATTCAAAATCAAATGCAGTTCCTGAAAATTAAATAACGATGTACCATAACCACTAATCGATATTTTAAATGTGACATTATGATATTGTACCTACACTGAGATATTATTATTATTTATCGATAAATTATGAATCATTTAAAATATTTTAAAACAAAAGAAAAGGAGCGCAGAAACTATACATACAGAAAAAAAAAGTGTGTTTAAAAATGTTGCACTCGTACATTTTCTACAAAAAGAATTTACCAGCTCAAATGAGAAGAATTATAAAATTTTGAAATGAGTTGTGGACGACTCGACATGGTTTTGACAGCCTATAGTTTCTTTTTCAAAATATTATATTCTTGTTCTATGTTATACTAAACACAAATCACTAACGATAAGTATTATGTACAAAAGTTATCTTGACTACACATATTATATTACCTACCAATTTTTTTCGACATTTTAAGGCATATTTTTGAGACCTCACATAACACCACATGTAAAGACATTATTTTTAAATACTATGTTCAATGTTTGAGTTATTTTACGTGCTGAAAAAACCCCATTTCGTATGCGAAACTAGTTTATATACAGAACTACTGTTTGCTTTAAAGCACACAAACCTCTATTTATGATTTAATTACACTTTACACTATTGTTTTGTACCATTTCGTGAGGCATCTATTTATTTTATACAAAATCTTTACCGACTTTCTATATGTATCGTCTTATATCTTATATAATATCATGATTAAATAAACAGAATCTTGATAAAAAATAAAATAGATATCATACAAACTCCAGATTACATTGGGGAAGTTATTCAGACTAGCATAAATTAACTGCCATTCGTTTTACGTTGTACTTTGTCTCTGAAAAATATCCTGGTAATTAAACTATTAAACTGAATGGGATACGAGTAAAATAATGAGGTCGATAAAACTATTATCTGTATTTACAGACTACATTTCCAAGTGCATAGACAGTACAACCATGCAATTTTTCTGCCTTAACAATAGACCATTAACCATTAACACACTTTATAAAATCAACATCATGCATTTTTTGCATCGATAATCAATGACTACGCACTACGCACTTTAGAAAATGGGAAACAAAATTAGTTAAACAGTGTAGAAAATGTGATAATTTATAATTCATTATAGCATTACAATAGCGATCAATGATGCTTTCACTAAGGCTGGATACAGTTGTCTTTAAATTTAAGAGAGCCTGACTGGTGTCCGAACTACGTTTAAAAAAATTGATGAAACATTATTTGACAATTTGAAAAATATTCGGAAAATATAAAATACAACATGCAACACAAAAATTTGGCATTACTTTTTAAAAGTTTTTTACACTTTCGTCGCTCATATCCCACTATTGTTGATTTCGTTAATGAACGGTATATTATAATAATACAATAATTGATACATACTACAACTACTTGAATAAGATGAGGACAATACCTGTTCAAGTTGTTGCATCAAATGTAAAGTCTAAAATTAATCACTTTTTTAACATGTCACAAAGTCACAAACAAAAAACAAAAACACGTGAAATGAAAAATGCAAAAGTCACAGGTCACAGTGTGACTTTGACAATGTCCTTGACTGCTGCTTATTTTAGTTGACACACGAAGCTGAGTTGACTAGATTATAGTTGACTAATTATGATTTATTTATTACGATTTCGGATTACTGGAAAAAACTTAAAACCAAATGACAAAAAATTCTATGAAAGATGAAAGACGAAAATGGAAAAAAAGACGAGAAAAAAATTCAAGAAAATTTTCTAGCGGGCAGAAATCCAAAATCATTGAGAAAAACGATAGTGCATAATGCATTGTATGCATATGTATACGTGTTAAAATCCTGCCCAGACAGAAGACTATTATTTTATTAGTTTGTCGATTGTTGATTAGTGAAATCTCTTGATCTTGGGTATTTAATTGACAACTTTCTGTGATATTAATTGCTATACCAGAACCATATTTAGAATCTCTCAAACATAAAAGTTTAACATTGCAGACCGTTGTTAACACGTTATGTAAAAGCTGCCATTTAACAACTGACAATTTTTTCTTTTTTGGTGCTTCTTTTTTAGCAAGTACTTTATTAATTATTAGCATTATTTCTAATTTTCTCTGTATTTTAAAGCAGTTAACCAGTTGTATATTTGTTAGTGATTGTAAACTTTAAACTCTGAATTACAACTGTGATATATTTATAATGGTGAACGAGTTTAAAACTGTTGAGGCGACATTCAAAGATTTTTTAAATTTAAATGTAAATTTTACTGAGGAGCCTACAATCACTCAACATTGGCTGCACGTTGAAAATATCCAGGATAAAATCAACCTTCCATGTCATACCGATCAAAGTTTGTAAATTTTTATTCATATGAATTTGCTTACTTTACTTTATGCCCTTTTAAAAATTCCGTGTACTGTACACGGTGTACGGTGTACATACTTTTGCTTTAGAACAAAACAATAAAAAGTAAATTTTTTTGGCTTGTATGTAGGCATAGACGATTTTATAATTTTACATGGACTGGAGAATTCTACCTCTGAAGATGTTGACAAATTTTTAATGGACAGTCAGCGATATTGTGAATTGTCTCTTGAGAAAGCTAAAGTTGAAGAAAATATCAAAAACCAGCTGATAAAGCAACTCAAGACGTACGTTGTTTTTTAATGCTCTCATTATGACCTCAAAAGTTTGTCATGTAACATAATGTTTTTGAAATCTGAAATCTGTTTAAAAAACTGGAGGCTCCCTTTGTCATTTTTCTAGTTTAAGTAATGTTCAGGCTCAAACTTTTGTTTACAAGTGCCCGCAAAATTCTCGATTTTCACAACTAAATCAACTCAAACCAAAGTTGGAAAAGGTTTACCTCCGCTATTATCTGCCACCCTACTCAAAAGAACTGGAAATATGGTTCCAGAGGGTTGTGAGTTGCTGTATTGGAGCCTCGGAGAATGATCGGTTTTATGCCCTACAATCTCTTCAACATGACACCAATGTCCCATTCATGGCCCAAGAATTTACAAATTTCATCGTCTCTCAGACAACTTACAATGTTATGAATCCAAGTATCAGAAACCTATTGAATGTTATGAGAATGCTTCGACATTTCCTGTTGAATGAGTGCGTACACAACATGAAAGAGTATCTGCACCTTATTTTACCTTCTTGTATAACATGCATTGTGTGTTCCACACTTTGTCAACAATTAGAGATGGAAAGCCTGTGGAAACTGCGAGAGAATTTAATGCAAGCTGCCGTAGAGAATCTCAAAATGATAATTGACAAATACTCCAGTCCAATTAATAATGCTGAAGAAAGAGTAATGGCCGTTTTAAGGAAAGCGGTACAAAATACAAAATTAGACCTCACATCAGTCTACAGTGTCTTGTACACCATACAAAGCATGGACAAAAAGGAGTATTTGGAAGAGATTGGTAGCGAAATCAAAGAAATCGAAAAGAGAATCAAGTAATAATAAAATGAATATAATGATGCTATCGTTCCTCCCATTTCATTTCTGAGAACTTTGTGACCTCAATCATGTAATCATGTAAATTGTATATTTTATAATAGTTTAATCTTTGACCTTTGACACTTTGGTTTTTCAGCACAATACTTTGTTTACCTGGTCCATTGGATACAAAGCGATGGCATGCCATAAAAATTCAACAACTTATTTGTGTATGCTATTTTTTAAAAGCATTTTTTCGCTACTAACTCTTGAATAATTCTTATATGTACATATCTACAAATGTTTGTTTTTCAATTAACCTACTGTTTGTTGGTCGATTTTCAGTCTAAATTCATGCCAAATACACAAAGTTGGTTTCGGCAGACGGCAGGAGGAAAACTACGAGTTGACAAAGGGCAAATAAGAGAATTAACCAATCCTCTATTCCACAACATGAGCAGTAACTATCAAAATAGTCCAGTTGATACTTATAGACAACGTGTTCCATATATTGGTAGACAACAAGCCATCAGTATCAACAACATAAATGGGAGTCCATCAACCGACCCGGTTTCCGTTTCTCGTCCAGCACCGTATAATGTCCTTCAACGACAAAAACATTGGCAAGTTTGATCAATTTCTAAAAAGTAGATACTAATAACTATATTATTATTCATATTTATTATTTATTCACCCATTACATATTTATGGTATCATTACAAGCTAGAATAGTAAGTCGTTGGGTTATGAAGTCAAAACAATTATCGTTTCCACGTATTTGTGTTCATTTACGACACTGTGATAAGTATATGAGGGATTGTAGTAATTATTATTAGTATTTAGCATTTAGATATGCCAGCTGTTATGTTTAGCAAAGCTGTTTAAATAACTTTAATAGGCAAACTTTGAATTATTCTAATTTCTAAACTTGAGTAATAAAATTCACAACAAAAACGAAACCAAGGAATAAGGCATATGTGCAAAAACGGCTAGCAAAGTTTTTAATGTTTAAAAGCGATTGTCTGACAAGTGAGTACAGTGTTGCGAGTACAGCTTGCGTCCGGCTAAAGAGCTACTTTCTTGAAGAGTATGAATTTTCTTTGCCTCAGTCACTATTACCTACTAATAATATAATCCTAATTTTACTTTCTCTTTTTAATCCTTTGACTATATCTCTCCGATTTCTGTCGTATGTCTTAAGGTAATAAAGTTAGAAATACTGATGGGCTCTGGCTCTATCACCATTCTCCTGATTGATGTACAGCTTGATTCCTAAATGGGGCCAATTTTGATAGACAACTCTCTTATGATGTATTACAAAACTATATTGTGTGATATATGGAAATCAGCACGATACTTTGAGCAAAGTAATACATAATACATCAAGCACACAAAACTATTGACAAGAAAATCTGCAAATACATAATCAAACTGACAAACTGAGGTCATCGTTCCTTCACAACTGAATGGGTGGCAGTATAGGGAAATGTGATGTAGTCCCAAGTCCTAATGATTGCAATTGCGTGCTTTTACTTTATTCACAAGAAACTTGAGAATAAAAATAATAATAATGGTAATCGCTATGATTGATTCAGATATTTATTTATTGGGTTGAGAATTGAGAAGTATGAAACTTGTGTTGTGTATATGCGGTCTTTGATTCGCAAAGGAAATAGGAAATGCCTGATAATACGTGTATGTATTTATAAGCCATAACTATCAACTAAATATGAGCTATAACAATAATTCTAGACCATGACTAGCCAAACCTGGAAAACTTGGAGTTAAAGAAAACTAAGTTTTGCAAGTAAAAATAATAATGGTAGTTGTAGCAATTCTTAGCTTACAAATGAGCAGTGCTGGCGAACTAAGCAAACAAATATGCACAACATGCATACAACTATTGAAAGCAAATACACCGTCAACTTTCGGAATTTTTTTGACTCTTTCTCAAGTTTCTTTCTATGTACATAGGTATTAGATTTGTTCCCATTGAATATTGAATCGAGTTGAGTTCATCCATAGCATACACATTGCACATGTAATATGCGTATCTCTTTCCTTTTTCAACTTTGTCCAACAACAATATGCCCCACACACACGCAATTTATAATGCAATGTTAGAAAAGCAAGTACGTAGAAAAACTTATCAGTGTGTGCATATGAAACGAAAATGCAGGAATTATAAGAGGGATTTGTTGATCGATTTTGTACGCTCTCAGTCAATGTCCAGCAATAGCACGAGTATGTATAGTAGTGGCAGTGGAAATAGTAGAGCTGAATTCATCGTTCCAGTTCCAGTTCCGATTTTTACCTAGATATTTATCGTGTATGTTTAAAGTTGGTTTTGTATTAGTCAACAGTTTCTGCCGTTCTCTTGGCTCTCTGCGACACAATTTGAGCAGAGAAAGTTGAAAAGAAAAAGCAAACTCACGAGTACTTTGAGTTTGAGTCAATTGAGCGCAGCTTCGTCTATATATAACGTCTGTTGACAAAAAAATGAGAATGAGTTTGAGTGCCTGTAAAAACTGAACCAGTGAATATTTTTGGAAATCCTTTTTAGGCCTAGTAGTCACATTCATTAGGTATACAAAACACTACATTACATGCATGTAGTACATCGGGTCTCTGAGCAATCAAAACCCGCGTGAAGGTCTCCAAAATTGTCGTTGCACAGGCTCAAAATTGATTTTTACTGAAAACACTTGCGAAAAATTTTAGTGAGTTAACCTATTTTTCTTCCTTGACCTTGATGGCAACGAACTGGTACAAAAGTTTTCCAGAGCTAAAATTTCTTATAGTACTTTGCCCAATGTCTTTGATTTTTACATGTATTTGCCCTATATCAAGGTTAATTATTCAAAAATTCATAACTCTATAACGTTGCATATCAGGCTTTCGGACAAAACAAAAAAGTTGTGCAAAAACATGTGTTCTACAACATTTGTATTGGAGTTATAGCCGAAAAAAAAATGTTTTCCTGGCCAAAAATGAAAAAACGTAAACAAAGTAGAAGTTGTTTCAAAATGTGGAAAATCTGAGACAAAATACGAGCACCACAGTTCCAGAGCCAATATTTCTTTAACCGTTGGTCTTTTGACCTTCTTCTTTTCAAATCTATGAAAGTGAAGGTTTTAAGTATTTTTTAAGGTTTTTATTTTGATTTAACTCCTTTTATAGTTTAACTGTGACATCATCAACGAAAAAACTTGAAAAAGGTCACTTTCTTGACATTTTGTCCCGAAATTTGACCCCAGCAAAATTTCTATCTGGGATTTCAAACTTTTTCATACAAACGGATTCCCATTATTGTTTTCAAGTACAACAATGATACGAAAAGCAACAAGGATAGGATTTATACACATTCTTGCAACATGCCCAAAATGCCCGTGCAAAGTCATTTTTGGAGACCTTCACGCGGGTTTTGATTGCTCAGAGACTCGATGTACTACATGCATGTAATGTAGTGTTTGGTATACCTAATGAATGTGACTACTAGGCCTGAAAAGGATTTCCAAAAATATTCACTGGTTCAGTTTTTACAGGCACTCAAACTCATTCTCATTTTTTTGTCAACAGACGTTATGTATTTTATGTGTTTGTAGTTTGTACATGTGAAAGCTAAATTATACTATATAGGTAGGTATTGGCATTACCTACTCGTCTACTTCTCATTCCTCTCTCCTGTCAAAAGTGGATAGTGTGTTTGGAGAAAAGGGAAGTAAGGAAAGAAGAACGAGAGAGAAGAATTCCCAATTCCCAATTTTCTCAAGTGGACTGCAACTTTTACTGAGCTCTTCATTCCTGTTATCTATGTCATACTATAAATGTGTCCATGAAGTGGAACAGTACTCAAAATCCATCAGGAGAAGTAGCCACTTCACAACAACTACGACGACGACAAACCACAAAACATTGTCATTGCCAATGTCAGCAACAGTTTTGAGCGCTTTTTGTCTCAAACTGGTCATCCCGCAACCAGTTTCTTCAGAAAACACCTTTATTAAGCTTGTTAAAACGGAAACAGTGATAATTGAATTGTGTCCAAAACTAGACAATTTACTGTGGTGAACATTGGTGCAATGATGAAGAATAAGTTTCCGTTTACGTTCCAAAATTTCTTTGCGTGCAATGGCCTGCTACGTTTCATTCTCTTGGTAAGCTTACATACATTTTGCTTCGGCTTTCAAGCCATGTTCACGTTACTGCTCATATAGGAAAATGAGCAGTATAGGAAAATAATCTAAAAACATGCGTAATTTATTGCGTTTTGAAGGTATTGGCAGTTATTACTGTTGGATTGGGTGCTGGTGACTACGATGACAGAAATGCAGGAGACGTTTATTTCCTCATCGTGATATGTTTCATACTTGTATTAGTAGTCTTTGGCCTTCTTCTTTCTCTGCTCGATGTGTCCAATGTCAATTTGCAGAAAATAAAAATTATTGTGAGAATTTTATGTACTGGCTTCCATTTTTGATTTTTTTGTTGGGAATATTTTAAGTTTTTAATTATTTTAAACTTGTATACATGATTGGACAGGATTTTACCCTGCATTTGTCAGCCTGCTGGCTACTTTTCAACTCCAGTATCGCCAAACTAATATGTCGTTCAAGATATGAATCGAATAGAGAAGCAGTTCAAATCGCCGCTGGTGTAAGTTTTAGTTTATTTTGTAAGGTTTTGTAAATTGAAAATTGAGTAGGAGATACAAACGATATAAATGTAGACATCTTAATAAAAAACGAGGCCAAATAATATTTCAATGCGTATATAATCAATGAGTATAGTACATTATATCTATTATTACTCCACAGGTTTTTGGTCTTTTGACAAGTCCACTATATGGTTGGTTGTCACATCTGACCAATGCTGGAAAACAAAGTTTTTCCATCTGTCGATTCTCACCCAATGAAGTCAACGAAATGCCAGATGATCCTAAAAGAAGCATCAAGGTTAATTTTTAAATCATTTTTAATTTTTACCATGTGAACTTTGAGCTTTGTTTTCGAATGCAACTTTTCAAATTCTGAATGCCTAACACTTTGTTGTATGTAGGCTCGACCGATTCTTGTAAAGTCGGACAAAGTATCTTTAGCTGATTGGGATTGGAATTGGAAGAGCGACCTAAAATTTCCCAGGTTAGCTTGTGTAAAACTGAAACAAACCCCCCTAAAGACTGAACCTTATATCATTGTATGCTCAATTTCTGTTGTATTATTTTTTGCGTTGTTTGTCAAATTTAATACACATTTGAATTTTAAATCATTTCCCAGTATGGCTTCTCGTCTCCAGTGGAACGTTATTTTTGACGGGAGGAACAAAGAGAAACAATATCGACTTTTCTCTCTCGTTAGTATTATACGTTGTGCTTTAACTTAAATCTTTAAATTTTTACCTGCGATATGAAGGCTATGATCTTTGTTACATATATACATTATAAATGTTGGTTTTAGATACTGGGATTTTTCACCCTGATTCTCGCGGGAGTATCCTACAGAAATGTGTTACGAAATGAGGATTATTTCATGTCTGTGGTATGCATCACTTTTAGTATTACTCTTCTCTTCCACATTTCTTACATCCTAGGAATGAGTCACGTGGAAATAGTTGAAAAGGAGTTTTGGATTTTCGACAAGTCTTTTCATCTTTCTCATGGAATTTTCCTTTTTGTCGGTGGAAATTTATTCCTCTCATCAAATATGACATACAACGATGGTTTAACCTCCCAGCGAACTTTGGCTTCTGTACGTTTTTACTCCTTTTTTTAGTTTTTTGTACAATATTTTACTTCCGTTTTCCCATGTACTAAGGCAGTTAAGTTATGAGTATTGCTGGTTTTGTTTTCATGATTTATCTAAAGATTCTTGGAATCATCAACGGCATTCTATATTTTTACATTGGGCTTGCCGTCGAAGGAAAGGATGAGAGAAAATCCAGTCGGAGTTTGGCACAACGGGCAACTGACAGTGCAGAAAATATTCACAATATGAACTTGCGAAATCTTGAGGACCAGATGACAGGAGGCAAAGAAAAAATATCCAAGGAAAACAATAAGTTCTCTCGACAAATAAAGCCTTCTCTAATCTTTGACCCAACGGCCAAAGTATAAAACTTGTCATTGACAGCGAAAATTTAATCTTTCACTATAGAAACCACACCAAAGTTCAAAATTTTGCCACAGTGCACAGTACCTGCATTTAATGTTTTGTGAGCAACACTCTCATTTTATTAATCTTTTTACAGTATTTTCAAACTTTTCACAAAGCAACAACTAACAGGAAACGCCTAAATAAACTATGTGCCCTATTTTTAAATAAAAAACTATATAATATTTCAAGTATACCAACAAAAACAAAAAAACATAACAATGAAAAATATTATTTACTATTTACATCAGTATTCTGCTAAAGCTAAAGTATATGAATGTGTGTGATATGCGATGCAATAAATATAAAATAAATAATACACTTTAAATAAATATTTTAACTCCATAAGTAATATATTACAGTAGAGAATCGGGCTCAATTAAAAACTGAGCTGCTGGTTTGGCATCATTTCCTGGCACAGTTCTCAAGTTAAAGTAGTAGGGAAAACGTCCACCAGCCCAAGTTGAAACTAACTGCTGTTCAGCATAGCTCTTGGACCGCAGTAGAATTTGGTTTTTCTCCAGAACAAACTCAAACTCGGTCCCCAAAGTATTAGCATTGGTTGCATAAGTCGGCTCAAGGAAACCTTCTGAATTAATGATGAGGTAGTCATTAAATAACAAGTTTCGAAGTCGAAACGATTGAGTGGATTCATAGTATACTACTCTCCAAACGGCAGACTTTGAGTCAGTGTAACTCTGACTTGCTCTGACATAGAAATTGTGTCTTTCTCTCCGGTCACCGTCGTCTCGCACGTGTAGATAGAATCGGCCACTTGTTCCGGGTTTCCCATCCAAAAATATTATGTTTACATTGCGGCCACTCACACTGTATTGAACTGACCTGGGGATCCGGGCGTAGAGGGGTGAGCGAACTGCATTGTGTTCCTTGAGATAGTGAGCAATGTGAAATATCTCAGCGCCATCAAAGTCATCTCGCTTCATCATTTCCTTGAGGAGGAACTCATAGGAAGCCATTTTGTCCACGTCGTCCAACTTTCGGAGGAATCTGTAGATGGGATTCTCGTTTGTCTTGTTTTTGGTATAGGCAGTCGTCACAATATCTTTCAAAATGTTGGAAGTCTCCATGTCCGAGGGGTTTGGCATACTCATCTCGATTTTTTGCCAAATTGTGCTCGCATCCACTAGTTCGTCCGCCATTACTTTGGTGACACAAAAGTCCATCAGTCGGGTCAAATTGTGACGAAGGTCCATTTCAATCAACTAAATTGGTAGACATAGTGAATAATTGCTTTATTAATGACCGTTTTGCATATAGACCATAAAATTAAAGATTCGTTAAGCAGTGGGCACTAAAAGATTTAAACCGAAGATTTTTTACCTTTTCGTGAACATCGCCAATCTTTGCGGTCATAGAATCCATCATATTGCTTTTGTTTGCCGATAGCATGTGGACCTTAAGCTAAAAAAGTATTTTAAAAAGGTTTCAGTATAAAAAAGTAAACGCAAAAAGGAAATATCTAAACTATCAATGCACTGATAATTTTTTCGGCTGTTTTAAGTTTTAACTTACCTGCTGTTCTAAAACGGAGATTTTTTGTGAAGTAGTTTTCCGAAATTCTTTAAACTGTTGAAGCAAATCAAAGTAGGCATCTTTGATGTTTTGAAAATCGGTCATTGGTCGATTTTTATCCTCTTTAATCCCGGAAAATAATTCCTCTTCAATCGAAGTGGAAGATGGGGACGGTTTCCCTGTTTTGACCGTGTTTGTCGTATTCGGCTGTGTTCTTATAGGTACGTTTGAAAACAAGGAATTGGTTGCATTGGGAACTTGACTCTCTGGATCACTACTATTGATTACTACGGTTTCAGACGGAACCACAGTTGGAGCAGAGGTTGGAGGATTTAAGTTTGGTAAAGGAAGTGGATCATCTTCCTCAAAGGTTACGGGAACAACTCCTCTTTCTCTGCAACAAAAGATAAAAATTGTAAACTCTCAAAAATTATGGCACTAGTTTGCAGAACCTCTCTAATCTCTAATGTATATTATATTCAAGCAATCTACCTTTCTCATCCTTATCATATTATATTCATTAAACTTTACGCAATTTTTCCATACTTTACAGTTCCAATATCCGACTTGAGCTTCGCAGCTGAATTCAGCATAAAAGCTGGGTTGAGTGAGAGTAACATTTCCAAATTACTCTTTCGATGTTCTGGAACTGGTACTGTGTACATACTGGCAACTTTCTTAATTGGAGCATGAAAAGTTGAGGAATTTACACTGTTTTTAATCGAAAACCCAATTGTATGTGAAACAGCATTTAACACTATGTAAAGTTGAACAAAGTAATTCAGTGCTTTCAATCTTCTCGTCTTCATATTAATTTTTGTCTGCGTGCTTGACTGGAAGTAACACTCACTATAGTCACTAATAATATTTAAAACAATCTTAGATTACTTTACACTGTGACACTGGGGACAAAATTTATTTCTGCTGTTTACATGTAAACAAAAGAATACACAGGGAAATTATAGTGAACAATCAGCTTAATAAGGATGAGGATCAATCCTGCTAAGCAGTGCACTGATTATTATTTATAATGTATTATGATGTGCAAGTTTCATGAATGAAGAAGCTCATGTGAATTGTGAATAGATATATAAGAATGATAATGTATTGCGTTAGAGCAGGGAGAGCATTAATATGCAAAAAAAAATGAAGTCTGACTGAAGATGAGCCGAGGACTGATGAGAATTGAGAAATGAGACAAGTTTGCCAGTAATACAGTGACCGCGTATAAAAACCATGAAAAATAAACCGGTCCTTACCATCCCATATAGTTATACCTATGCACAAAAAATGAGGTAAATAATCAATAAAAGAAAACTATATCATGATGAAGAAGATGGAGTGATAATATCAGTACAGTGTCAGTTCTCGCTGAGTTTATAATATTATACATTGTGTACATATACATTATACATACTACATACATAAAACATAAACCTATTGTATGATACAAATCAAGCAATACACAAAATACAGTAAGTAGATTTGAGTTTGAAGTGTTTGTCTTTGTGTATTCAACAATGGGTTTGAGTTTATAACTTTTTATTTTATTATACACTTTGTATTTTGTATTACATATTATTATCACCATTATTGCATTTAATATTGTCGATACTCCCGTACAACAATTGATTTTAAATATTATTATTCCGATGATCTCTGCAGAAAATTACATTACCGTCAAACCTCCTGGCTCCGGATGGCGGCTCCTCGCTCCGGACGCCTGAATTTGCTCTTAATTTTTTTTTCAT
>JAQIVE010003824.1:0-15788 GCA_034698285.1 Sminthurinus bimaculatus | reverse complement strand
CAAGTCATATTTTGAAATAAATCTTACGTAAATGACCATGTAGACCTCCTCGGGAAAGCAGAAAGAGCAGCAGCTGAGCCGAATCTTGGTAATAATTCCGACATCTATAAATTATGATCAAAACTTTACAACATTTTCAAAACATATGTTCATAACAGTATTCTTATTAGCATTTTTTTAAAACAGTACAAATTAAAGTTTAAAGCATGCTCCTTTCAACAAAATACCAAAAAATATGCAGTAAAATATATTTTGTTGTGCGGTAATTACCCGGATGAGTCTGAACCTGAAATCCACACACAGCCCGGCCACTTGGACACTTTGTGACCTCGCGAGCCCGAGACTGCGGCACGCTGTCCTGGGGAAACAAAACGGAGTGAAAGAACGTCGGCCGTTCGTTAACAAACAAAATTCTCCACATTCCGCTGTGGGCAATTCCCAGATGGTCCGTCCACCTCAAAAACTCAAACCCAGAAGCATGGTGAGTGGTACTGGAATATTTCCAGGGGATCCAGACCCCCACCCCCTCTCCGAACCAAATGACATTATCCTCCTCAAATTCGTTCTTCAAATTAAGGGTGGAGCATTGGAGGGCGATCCCATTTATTCCAAAGGGGTAGTTTTGCCGTAGAAAGTGGGAAAACTTGAAACCCGTCACCACCGCTCCCGGTTTACACAAAAAAGGGTCAGACCATCCGTCCCGCCAACCCTCTTCATTTCTATCCCCAGTAAATGCCCCGGTAACTCCGCCAATGATCGTTGGATTTTGTGTGAGGAACTTTGTTTCTACGGTGACCATTGCTCCGTGCCCGGTGTCCGAAAACACTTGACCTGCCCTTCCAGTCACAAGTAGAACGGTCAACAGAAGTACAGATTTTGAAAGGGGGTAAAACTGACCCCGGGGATTTGACCAAGTTAGTTGCTGAAAAAATTCGTCCTTCTCTTTCATGGTCCTCTTCGGCTCTTCTTTCTCTACTGCTCATTGTGACTAGCAAATACAGTCTAGAGTATAATCCAAAAAGTTTGTGCAGCGTTTGTATGACAATAAAAGTTTTCTTGAGCTGGGCCGCGTGGGAAAAGGTGAAGCGAAAAGATGGGATAAAAGAACAGTTTTACACACGGGAAATTTTATTACAGCTCCTCTTTCTCATGATGTACAATATTATGACGATCTTTGGGATTTATTTTCATGCACTTTTAAACACTGTGTATTGTAAAGCGAGAAAAAACTCTTACTGGTGTCATTTGCCTCAAGAAATTTTACAGCTTCACAGCTCAAGAAAAGAGGTTAAAATTGTGAGAAATTTTAAATGTTTTACTCGCAGTATTTCTTGTCAGTAGTCCATAGAATTGCAAAATTTGCATATTTGTATTTTCCCCGTAAAATTACAGTTTAGTCATACAGAGGATGAAATGCAGAATTTTTAAAACTGCTTTTTGAAAAAATCTGATGAAATTTCATGAAAATTTGATAATATTTCACAAGATTGACAATCTTTGCTGGCGTTTTCATGATATTAAATCAAACTCGCATCAAAATCGATAAAATTTTTTAACAAAACATTGTCAAACTTTTATTAGATTTTTTGACCGCCCTTAGAAAACATCTTGTCAAAAAATCACCTGAAATTTTGACATGATTTTGGTCAAAAATCAAGCTATCAATTTTCGTGTGATGAGATGTTGATGAAATAACATAACTGTTATTACGTTTTGACTATGACCCTTGGGTATAAACTCTTTTTTAAGGGAAGAGTACCAATAGAGTCACAACCTGTCTACAGACAAAGTCGAAAAACAGGAGGGTTGAATGCCGTTCCAAGGAGTGGAATTGACCTACTCGAACGCCCAGATTTCTCAAGCCGCGGATCTCCCGGTGAAATTCCTGTTTAGGAAAGCTTGACCTCCTGGCAAGAATTCCAAGGTCCATTTTGAGCTGACTGATATTACGCGGGATGGAGAACCCCCGGTGGTACAGGATGGAGTAGAACGCTGTTAGAATGAAGGCAATGTACCAGGTAAATAGATTGAGGAGGAGTTTCTCCCCAGAGAAAAACCGGATCGTGGCATAGTAGAAGATGATGGAGAGGCCAAGACAGAATATTTTATACGAGAGGATGATCAGGGGGAAGGAGCTGTTGAACAACTGGATCAACACTACGAATTCCCGTATTTGACCCAAAATCCCACGGATTGTCGATCCTTCAATGACCGAGTCTTCATTCATCAGAGCCCTGAAATTCAAAAACAGCCAACAATGTACCATTTTGGTAAAATTTCATTCGAACAGTAGGGTTACCAACGTGGCACCAAATGAATTCGAGTCTGGTACCAACAAAATTGGTACCAGCAAAAATGAGTTTTTTACCAACAACTTTGAGCTTGGTACCAACAAGTTTGCTCTTGGCACCCCCAAAATTCAGCTTGGTACCAACAACTTTGAGCTTGGTACCAACAGCTTTGAGTTTGGTACCAACAAAGTTGATTTTCGACCTCGATTTTTGTAAAACTTAAATTCATCCAAAAATGTACCAATTTAGAAATTTTTTCACCAAGGTGCAAACGTGTTACCAATTTGGTACATGCATGTTTTAATTTTTAATGTTGTACCTTAGTTTTCCATTGAGCTGCTGAAAAGTGTGGTAACACTTCTCCATGAACTGAAGCTGGACCAACAACCCAAAATAGCTAGTTGACGCCACCAAAGACATAGGTAGCAGTTCCAAAATTCCCAGAATAGTAAAACTACCCGCGTTTTGATACTTCGTTGGGAGTACCGAATACAACAGATGTGACCTCGAGGGGTCACTCATGTAAAACAGGGCGAATAGAGCTGTTGAGCCCAGCATGGCCACGTCAAGGTTTGCCGTCATTAGTTCGTGTAATGATAGCTGCAGACGAAGCTGTGACCTTTTTTGTCCACCAACGGCACTATGACCTTGGACCTCAGAGTCCCCCGTTTTTTCTGTATCCATGGTAAAAATTTCGTTGAAGACGACAAGAACATCTACCGGCTTTCGGAGGTACAGAAGAAACCCCCAGTAGTAGTGGAGACCATAAATAATCACAATGGCAAAATGGATAGCCCCATGGTCCAGTCCCGAGTACTCCCTGCTCAAAACGGATCCAATGAACCGACGGGTAATATAAATCCAGTGCAATAGAGAGGCGGTAAAAAATAGGGCCCACAAACGCCCGTGCCATCGATTTTGATGTTGGTCTTTCGAAAGTTTCATCCGCCAACTGTCCGCCGACGGCTGGAACGGCAGGAGATTTAATTTTGCGAGCAATTTCAGGGTTTTGAAATTCCGCGAGTTTTCTTCCAAGGTTAACATTTTGGGTCCGAGTGGGAAAATCTGGTGATTTTGGGTCAAAATCTAACAAAGTTTTGGTTATCTTCCAAGGTCCAGAACAAAAATCGAGCTTTCATTCTTTCTCTGTTCCACCTTTGACGCAAACGACGATATTTTTGCATGACTAATTGACTTATTCCGTATTTATCGTAATTTTGTCGGTTTTTGGGTACGACTTGTATTTGCCGTATTTTTTGTGGTTTCCCAGCCATTAAATTAATCTACCGAATTTTCCGCCTCGTGTTTAACCAAGTTGTCCAGGTCCCTTAATTTTGTTGGGAAATAATGCCACCAATTGTACCTATTTATGTAAGAAAAATTAAGTAAAACAAGGAAATCAATGTTTCTAGTTCTAATTTTCTGCAATCACAGTTCAATTAGGAAAAAATACACTCATTGAGGTAGATTTTTCCGCTACCCAAATATGTCAAAGGTTAGAACAGGAAATCGTAACTCATAAAATTAATACACAAATTATGCCAAAAATCTGACAGTTAACTTGCACACTACGTTTTCTTCGACAATTTTGTAATTAGTAACCCAAGAATACGCACGAATAGTTAATAGCTTATCAATTGTGCCGTGTTTGGGACAATCGGGTCAATTTTTTACCCAGTGTACATGTAGTTACGATTTGCGAGACAAATGTTATTGAATGCGCAAACGGTTTTTTATGATTACCAGAAATATGCTCAATTAACCCGAAATAAGAAACTTTCGACGTTTTTATGTCACAAACCTGACTGTCCAAAATCGAATAAAAAATTGTAACAATTGCATACAATCATGCATGAAATCCCAGGAGATTCTCGGCACGTTTTTACCGTTGAAAAGTCAATCAAGTTTGATTGAATTTTACTTGATTAAACTAGAGATTTTGTAATAAGGTTGTCAACAAAATTTTTCAGGGACCCTGAAATGCGTTCATAAAATTTGATTAAATTTTAAGTGGGGTTCATAATTCGGGATGTTTTCTTGACCAAGGTCACTGCTCTGGTTGCAGCAATATTTGGTGAGTGTACTTAAAAATCTTGAAAATCCCTATTGAAAAGTTAACAAATTAGAAAAAAGCAACAATAGTTTTAACTACATTGAAGGTTTATATGGAGCTATAAACGTGGCGCACGAGAGCTTCATGTTCTTCCCGTTCTTGACACTGGCTCAAGAGGGAATTGTAATTTATACGGTCCTCTTCAACGCCGCTTACCAAATTGGGGATAATCTTGAGGCTCTCAAGGATCAAGTACTCACTGTAGTAGGATTGAAGCTCAAACTCGCTTCGAATCACGAGACAAGACGGGAAATACTGCGAGATGTTCAAAGTGTTCACCATCGGGGCATAAAAGCCGGGGGGTTCAACGTCATGGAGCGAGAATCTACATTATGCTTCATTGACTTTGTAGTTGAAAACGTCGTCGAACTATTGCTTAATTTCTAGCTAATCCAGTTGTACAATTTTTTTTTAAATAATACAGACTGGAGAAATATGTCAGTCTAAAATAAACATATAAAATAATATTTTTGCTCCACCTCAACTTCAACTTCAGGAGAAGTGTGTGTGCGAGCATCTTGTGGAGATTGCGGTACTAACCCGCATTGAGAGTAGTAGTAGTAGTACATTATTATTATAATACGTACATTGAAGCACGACGGACATGAACAAGAAGCTCTGTCTCCAATCTTTTATAAATCATAAATTTATAAAGTGACATTAAAAGTGACTAATAAATAAGATATAAAAGCAAAAGCAATTAAGGAGAAGTTTAGCCTCCTCATTATCATCAAAATAGTGTATAGTAGTGTATAGTTAGAGATAGAAAAAGGGAAATCAAAGTTCTCCCATCTCCACATTCTACACACACCTTTTCTCGTTCAAGTACATAGCATGTACATACATAATAATATAATATTATTACATCAGCATTAGTAAATAGTCAGGACAATCTTTTCCCCACGATTGTAAATATCGGTGAAGTGAACAACAAAAGTTTTAAAGAAGATTAGCTACAAAATCTCTCGTCTGAATAAGCGTCATTTTATTCCATGGAGGTCCCTACCGATTAATTTACATCAAATTGAAGAACTCAACTTCATCGCCATTTTTTCATCGTGGGGTGGATCCTGGACTTAAACTTACCTTTGGATGAAAAATTGGACTCTTCAGCCCTGACCTGTCATCATCCTCATCTACGTACCTGTGGTTTAAGGAAAAAGGGGGGGAACACAAAGTACCCCCCTCGCCCGTAAGTATTCAATACAAAATAAAAATACCAAAATACTTACACACATCATAAAATTAAAACAAAAGTAAGTACACAGTACAACAAAAAACTCAACACCGAATTGTTGTGTACTTGTTTGAGCACACTTGGAGGACCAGAACAACCTTGCAAATTGGACAACAATACCGAAAGTCTACCTGGATCTTTCTGTCACCTAAGAAAGTCTACCTGGATCTTTCCGTCCCTAAGAAAGTCTACCTGGATCTTTCCAACATTACATCATCATTCCCTTGGATACAACCCACAATTGGAGAAAAAATCATCGTCAGCGAGTCATCATCATCACATCAACAAAACAATATATTACATATTATCATTATAATATTATCTAATATTCTAAAAATTGAATACTACATATTTATTATATTATTATACAATACATAATACTACATACTTATTATATCATTATACATTATATAATATATTATACTACATATTTTAAAAAAGAATATTACTAATTCTTGTCGTTCTATGTTGTTTGTTTGTTTTGTACAGATGCTCGCACACACAAATTTACTCATCGAAGAATAATATCATCAATTTATCTCACTAAGGTGTACCGTGTAATGTACATTATATACACGGCCACCTCTAGGAAATAATAACCTCCGCTCCAGGCTAGTACTCCCCTCAAAGACCTGTGAGCCCCCTTTGAAGAAATCTACATTAGAAATTAGAAATACTCTTTAGAGTCCCTGGTAGCACATTTGTAAAAAGAGTATTTAGGGAACTTTTCTTTGCTCTTTGCAGCCGGTTGTTCCTCTTAACTTCCTGCGTTAGTCCCTAGTTTACTATACTAAAGCTGAGTGGAGTTAAGGCAAAGAGTCATCATAATATATTAACTATTAGAGTCTAACTTCGTTGTATCAGGATAGATGATACATTGAGAGGCAATCAAGATCATCATCAAGACAAAAGAAGAAGCAAGCTCTACAATAGTATCAAGATAAAAGAAGAATCTATTCTACAACAATAAAAGAAGAATAAATTCAACATCAATTCTATGAATCATCATTCATAACAACAACAATAATATCAAATATAAACCCCATGAACCATCAAGTTTCAAGATAAGTGTTCATGTTTGAGTTTGAAGATATTGCCGAATACCAACATCCTCATATAGATATACCCGGAAGAAAATACGATCAAGAAGACGAAGTATTTCCAGAGGACCCAGAATTCTCTATTCAAGATTGGCTGAATGAATACTACTACGTTTGTTGGGGTGTTGAATATTTCAAAAATACAGATCCTCAATACAACAAGCACCTCATCGGTCTTCAAAAAGATTACGAATCATATTTCAACAGCAAGGGCTATAGTACTTATGGTTCATTTATTTTGAGTGAAGTAGAAAAAAGAAAAAGAGCCAAAGCAACTCAACATCATTCTACTACCACCACCACTACTAAAAAAGTAACCTTTAATTCAAAGCAGTCTTTAGCAAAAAAGGCTAAGAAAATCGAAAGAGATCTTCGATCAAATAATCAACTAGAAGGCAGATCCCCTCAAGTTTTACTAGAAAATCTAGAGCTAACTTTAGCAAAAAGAAGAAGATTCACCTTCATCATACATCCAGATACCCTCAAATATAAAATCAAATTTCCGGAAGCATTTGATTATGATACACCACTAACAGAAGACGATCTCCAATATATTTACAGAAAATTCAGAACAGTCTGGAAACAAAAAACAGGCTTTGAAGTAAATAAAGATAAACATCGTCCTCAATTCTACGAATTTATCGCCACATTAATCCAAAAAGGAAAAGAAGAAAAATTAAATTCATCAATCCAGTCAGCTAGAAGATATCAAGTTGAAGGAAGCTTTTGCTGTGAAGATAGTCAAGAAACTACAGAAACTCAACAGCAAAAGGAAGAAATAGTCATCGAAGAAATCCCAACACTAACTGAAGAATTAAATTTACCCTCGACATCAGCAGCAGACGAACAAGAAGATTCAGTATCAAAACTAGTAAAAACCTGCGAAGCCGAACTTATTGAAGAATACTTAGATAGCGGAAGAGGAACTTTGATAAACGAAGAATTTTACTCTTTCCACGACAGTAGTTCAAATTCAATAGTCTCCGAGCGAGAAGCAGAAGAAACCCTAGAAGATTTTGAAGACGATCTCTTAGGACAGGGTGACGAAGAAGAAAAAGAAGAGGAAGAAAAAGAATCTGAATCGTCAAGATCATCAAGTCCCAAAATGACCCTCACACCAGCTCAATCAAAGCTCATATTTGAGCGAAGATTTGTGGAATTTGAATTACAACCACTTGTAGCAGAGCTAGCAACACACACTACTGTAAATCTCTCTCCCACTGTAACAGACAGAATAATTGAAGAATTAAAGAATTTACAAATCAAGCGAGCAGAAGTCCTTAGAGGATATTTTCAAGAATTCGACCCTCAAGAATTTACTGATTCTGGCGAAGAAGGAGAAATGAAAAATTTGTCAAGTGAACTCACTAAAGCCATGAATCAAGCTATTACAATAAAAGCAGCTTTCCCAGCAGCAGCAGCCGCCGCATCAACAACTTCAAGTGGACCAATCATCGTAAAGCATGAAGAACCGTTTGGTCACATATTTGATGGAACATCACACAATTGGCCGTCCTTTGAAAATAAGTGGAATCATTATTGGTCAGACCCGCAGAGAGCTAGTAGTCCTGCTAATAAAAAACTAGAGATTCTACAACAAAAAATCAAGCCTGACACTTTAGCTCACAAATTAGCTAATAAGTGGACTATTACAGATACTCATTATCAATCAGCTATGGATGAGTTGAAAAAGCATTTTGACAAGCAAAAGGACAAGCTGAGAGATGCTATATTACCAATTTTGAGAATGCCCTCCATCAACAACAAAAGCCTGGAAGAGATGATTAAATTAGTACAAAATATCTCTCATCTACAAGTTACCCTGGAGCAAATCGACCCCACTGTTCAGAATCATCGAGATTATATTCTACATTTCATCACCCTCATAAAATTAGATCTGAAGACTAATGAAGAATGGGAAATGGATCAAAAGGATAAAGATGCCCTGGCAGATTGGGCAACTCTAGAAAACTTTATAATGTCGAAAGCAAGAGCACTATCAACAGTAGCAACCGAAAGACAAGCAATAAATGAAAAGAAGACAGACAATAAGAAAGGAAATAGTAATGATCAAGGCAAGAAAAGTTGCCACTCAGCATCAAATAATGACAAATATTGTGTAGTCCATGATAATCAAACTCATTATACAACGGACTGCCGTCAATTAAAAAGTATGAACCCTCAAGAAAGATTCAAGATTATTCAAGAAAAAGGAGGATGTTACCAATGTTTGGACAAACGACACCGAAATTTCAGAACGTGTCCCAAATATACTCAAAAATGTAAAAATTGCGACAGAAAACATGATGAACTATTATGCTCAGCATCTGATAGTCATTCATCAAATGAACGAAGAGAAAGTTGGAGAGGAAGCAATCAAAATAATAGTAGTAGTAGTACTAGCAACTCCAACAATAATAACAGCAGCAATAACAGCAATAATAATAACACAAGTAGAAGAAATCAAAATCGACAGCAGAAAAATAATAATCAAGCTCAACAACAAAATCAAAATCAATTCAACGGATTCAACTCTAATCAAAATCAGCAAGTTTCTAATGAGTCAAATCAAGTTTCTCAACAACAGCAACAAATTTCATCACACGCACAGCAATCTACAAATCATCATCAAGGTACAACTAAGCAATATGTACTATTAGCTACAGCATTAGTTGATGTCATCGACTCTCAAAAGAGGAGAGTTCAAGCAAGAGTTTTCCTGGATTCAGGTAGCGACGTATCATTCATCAGCGAAAAGTTAGTCAACAACCTTAATCTACCAACTCAAAAAACCAGCTGGAGTGTAAGTGGAATAAATAATCAAAGCGTTGCTAATGTTAAAGAAGAGACAGTAGTTGAACTCAGAAGTAGAACTCAAGATTATCGTATCAGAGTAAGAGCCGGAATCATCCCCCGTCCAGCGGACACAATGCCACGACAGCAAATAGAAATAATGAATAAAAAATGGAAATATATTGAAGACATTAGTCTCGCCGATCCCCTATTTGATACACCTGGAGAAATTGACATTCTTCTAGGAGCAGATCACGTGTATCACATCATGAGAGAAGAAAGAAAACTTGGCCCTCCTGGAACTCCTGTAGCTCAAAAAACAGTATTTGGGTGGATCCTTGGAGGTCCTGTAAATAATCTAACGTCTCAAAAATTCACCAGCAACCACTGTTCTACAGATGTAATACTCAAGAATTATATTGAAGCTGAAGACATTCCTGAGCAAAAACAACATCTTACTAGTGGTCAACAATTAGCAGAAGAAATATTTGACGATTCCTGGCAGCGAGATAAAAACGGAGTATTAAGTTGTGATCTCGCCTTTAAGCCCAATAGGAGAAAATTGGGTAATTCAAGAGACCAGGCAGAAAAAAGACTTCTCAATCAAGAAAAGAAGTGGGAAAGAAAACCAGAAGAGAAGAAAGAATATTCTGCCGTAGTTAATAATTACCTAGATGAAGGTCATGCCATTATCGTAGAAGAAGAAGAAGAAGACGATGATGAAGAATCGTATATTATGCCTCATCATGCAGTTACTAAAGAAGCTTCAACAACAACAAAAACAAGAGTGGTTTATGACGCCTCAGCAAAAACTTCATCAGGAGTAAGTCTAAATGACTGCCTATTAGTTGGTCCAAAGTTGCAAGCTGACCTTGTGAATCATCTCATAAGATTCAGAAGTTATCCAATCACCCTCGTAGGAGATATTACAAAAATGTATAGAATGTTCAAAATAAATCCTCATCATCAACGTTATCAACGGTTTTTATGGAGAGACAGCCCTGAAGAAAAAATAAAAACTCTCCAGCTAACTAGAATAACTTTTGGAGTAGCAAGCGCTCCCCATTCAGCTATTAAATGTTTACAAAAACTAGCCGAATTAGAAGAGAAGAATTTCCCAGTCGCATCAAGAGTCCTCAGGAATCATAATTATGTAGACGACTTAAACACTGGAGAAAAAACAGCAAGTAAAGTTATCGATATGTATCATCAAGTCAATTCTCTCCTAGCAAGCGGAGGAATCAAGATGGCCAAATGGACATCATCAGACAAACAAGTCAGAGAAGCCCTCGGAATGAGTGAAGAAGAATTAGATCTGATGAAAAATGAAACTCATAAAGCTCTTGGCATGGGCTATAATCCAATCACAGATGAGTTTCACTTTATAGTAGTCATAACATTTGACGAAAGTAAGAAGCTAACAAAGAGAATTTTATTATCAAATAATTCTCGCATCTTCGATCCAAAAGGACTACTATCACCAATAACAATAGTAGGAAAATTACAAATTAAAGATACCTGGAAACTGAAATTAAAGTGGGACGAAGAATTACCTCAAGAATTTCAACACCAGCATCAAATCTATTTAACGGAATTAAAGAAGATTGAACAAATTCGAATCCCCAGAGCAGTTGTTCATCCACAAGCAATTAAATATGAATTACACACATTTGGAGATGCCTCAGAAAAAGCCTATGCAGCCTGTGTGTATTTAAGAGTAGTCGATAAAGCCGAAAACGTCTTCGTTCATCTCATTGCTGGAAAAACTAGAGTAGCAGGAACTCAATCTCTACCCAGATTAGAACTTCAAGCCTCAGTCCTCGCCGTCAAGTTACTTGGGTTAGTTGAAGAGAGTCTAGAAATCGAGATAAATGATAAATTTGGCTGGTCAGACTCGACTATAGTATTATCTTGGCTTAAATCAGAACCAGCAAGATGGAAAACTTATGTAGCTAATAGAGTTGCATTTATTCAAGATAAATTGTCATCGGAAAAGTGGAGCCATATTCCTGGTGTAGATAACCCAGCCGACTGTGCTAGTCGTGGAATAACCCCTTCTGATTTGATTAATCATCGTTTGTGGTTTAAAGGACCACCACAACTACAACAAATCAAGATACAAAAATCTGAAACAATTATTCCAGAGGAAACTCAAGAAGAAGAAAAGAAAGCTGTGAGCTATCATGTCAACACCAAAAAGTTACCATGGATAGAAAATTACTCAAGTTATAATCGTCTTATCAGAATCACAGCCCTTTGTTTAAGATTTAAATACTTCGCATTAAATCATAAAAATACAGAAAAGAAGAAATTCTCCGAAGAAGAATTAAAAGCAAGAATTAATTCAAGTTATTTAACAAAAGAAGAAATAGAAGCAGCAGAACTTCATCTAATTAAGCAAGTACAAAATGAAGTTTACTTTCAAGAAATTCAAGATTTGCAGAATGGAAAACAAGTTGACAAATCGAGTTCTCTTAAATATTTAAATCCCGTTTTAGAAAAGAATCAAGTTCTGAAAGTAGGAGGAAGACTAAGTAAAGCAGAGATTCTTCATGGTCAAAAATACCCAATCATTCTGCCATTTAATCATCATTTCACAAGATTATTAATTCTCTATTACCACAATAGAGATAGCCATTCAAATGTCAAGTTATTACTATCGACCCTTCGTCAAAAATACTGGATAATTCGTGGTCCAGCTACAGTTCGTGAGATTGTCAAGAAATGTCGTCGTTGTCAAGTTTTCACCCCTTCTGTAGCGACTCAAATCATGTCCGATCTTCCATCATCAAGAGTCAACCCCCGAAGATGTTTTGATGTTAGCGGAGTAGACATGGCTGGACCATTCTTCATCATAGACAGAAAAGGAAGAGGACAGAAAAGTAGTAAAGCTTGGATTGCTATATTTGTATGCTTTGCCACCAAAGCCGTACATTTAGAGCTAGTAAATGGACTAGACACTTCATCGTTCATCGCAGCATTCACCCGATTCGTGTCCATCAGAGGAATACCAAGTACCATGTACTCTGATCATGGAACGAATTTTGTTGGAGCCGATAATGAATTAAAGAAGTGGTATCAAGATTTTATTTCATCAGATGTCAACAAATTATTCCAAGACTTCAAGGTGGAATGGAAATTCATCCCCGTCGCCTCTCCCCATCACGGAGGAATTTGGGAGAGTGCTGTTCACGTTGTGACACAAGATATATTCAATAAAATTGACAAATCGAAAGGTAGAATTGCTGCAGTGTTTATTGATATGCGAAAAGCCTTCGATAATGTGAACCACATCTCCCTACTACAAAAATTAAAACTACAATACAAAATTGAGGGTGATCTGCTCAGAGTTTTATGTCACTATTTTATAAATAGAAAGTTTAAAATCAAGTTAGGAAATTTTATGTCATCCTCTTTTAATTTAAACTCTGGGGTTCCTCAGGGTGCCATCCTGTCTCCTCTTCTATTTATTTTATACATAAATGATATAAACCTTTTACTAGCTCTAGTCTTTTCATTTATCATGTGTTTATACGCCGACGATATCGTCATTTATTGTGAAGATTCGAACTGTGAAGCGGCCGTGAAAAAACTACAATCTGCTCTCGAAGTAATTGATGAATGGTGCAAAGAGAATCATCTATCAATAAATTATAGCAAAACTAAATATATAATATTCCACAAATCTCAAGACACCAAAATTCCAAAAAACCTCAAACTAATGATCAACGGCATTGAGCTTGAACGTGTATACTGCTACAAGTATCTTGGTGTGTACTTAGATAGTAATTTACAGTTCAACTTCCACTTTGAGTTTGTGAAAAATAAAGTTAGTTCTTCAATATGTATTCTCCAAAAAGTGAAACGGTATGTGAATTTAAATATGTTCTGTCTCCTTGTCAACGCTCATCTCTTTTCACATATTGATTATTGTTTAACAGTTTGGGCATGTCGGCCTGATAGTGAACTTACTTACTTACAATCTAAAATCAACAACTTTCTTTATACTTATTTCTATAGGAAAAAACTTAAAAATGAAAGTATTCACCAAAATGTTATGAATAATATGCTTGAAAAACGTAATATTTTAACTGTGAATGAACGCATTATATATTATAGCATGTACTGTGTGTTCAAACATTTAAAGTTTAATTCTTTATGCTCTTTTTACAATGATTTGTTTTCTTATGATTTTAGTCAACGCGATAGTGCTCATGTTAACTATATCTTACTTGATCATGGAAAGATTTCAAAAACCTATAATCGATGTATAAAATATAGATTCAGCAAATTGTGGAATTCGTTACCTAATCATCTTCGTTCTCTAAATCTAGGAAACCTTAAATTCAAACAGAAGTTATCAAATTGGATTTTGTCTAATCGTGTATAATGTAAAATATCTCTGACTTCCTGTTCTTAGTTTAGTATATGTTTATTTTCTGTTTTTTATGTTGTTCGGTGTTGAAAAACATTAATTAAGTTTGATGAACGACCTTAACAACTGAATAAAGTACATACAATACAATACAATACAATACAGTGCAGTTAAATCAGTTAAATATCATATGAAGAGACAAATTACTCATCACCTTACCCAAGAAGAGATGAATACTTTATTAGCAAAAATCTCTTCAATGCTAAACTCAAGAATAATGACAACACCAACAAATGACCCATCGGACCCTGTACCATTGACTCCTGGTCATTTTCTTATTGGTCAACCAATGACCCAATTACCAGAACCCGATCTAACTCATATTCAAGAATCAAGACTAGATCGATGGCAAAAAGTAACTCAACTCTTTCAAAATATTCAAAACCGATGGACAAAAGAATATTTAAACGAGTTACAAAAACGAAACAGATGGATAAAAGTTCAACCGAACTTGATCAAAGGTCAACTCGTCCTCCTCAAGGATGACTTTCTCGACTCATCAAGATGGAAGTTAGCAAGAATAGTCAACACAATTGAAGGAGCCGATGGAAAAGTCCGAACTGTGACTATCAAGACCGTGACTGTGACTCAAGATCAAGGAATCAAGAATCCAAAGTCCAAGAGTAATCTACACACCGTGGCCATCACCAAAGTATGTCCTCTCAATGTAGATTCTATCTGGGATAGGATTTAGTTTGTAAAATAGATATTTCCCTTTATCTTTTTGATTTCGATTTCCATGAAATCATCCGGCCAGTATGGAGAAATATCTTCCATAAAAAATAAAATATAAAATAATATTTTGCTCGTTGCTCCACTTTACCATCAGGAGAAGTGTGTGTGCGAGCATCTCTCGGAGTTTTGCGGAACTAGGCCGCTATGTAGTAGTAGTAGTAATACATATTATATCTTAATACGTAGAGAAGCAAGACGGACATGAACAAAAAGTTTCCAATCTTTTATTAATAAATATTTATAAAGTGACATTAAAAGTGACTAAATAAATAACTAAAAAACTAAAGCATTTAAGGAGACGTTTATCCTCCTCATTATCATCAAAATAGTGTATAGTTAGAGATAGAAAAAAGGGAAATCAAAGATTCTCCCATCTCCACATTCTACACACACCGTTTCTCATTTAAGTACATAGCATGTACATACATAATAATATATTATTATTACATAGTCAATAGTTATTAGTCAGGACATTATATTTTCCCCACGATAGGAAGTCAATCGGTGAAGTGAACCAACAAAAGTTTTGAAGAAGAGTAACTCAAAATCTCTCGTCTGAATAGCGTGATTTTATTTCAGTAACATATATTTTTTTCGCGTTAAATATTTTGGGGGAACACCTTTAAAAGCGTCCTGAAAGTCTCCTATTAATTTGTTCATAATTGCCACATAACCTAGCCAGAAAGAAACTATGGTATTTACATTATGCTTTTGGTCATGTTATCTGCCACTGCAATCACATTTTTCAGTTTATTGATTGTAGTATAGCTGTCATTGGACGATGCCGTGGCCTGTGCATTTTGCTGGGTTTAAACATGTTTTTTATAATTGGATTAAAATTGCATATCTTCGAAGGATTATTCACACCTTCGGTAAAACATTTACATTTACGAAAAAAACAGGAGAAAAGTTTACATTTTTGGACAAAATTTTAGACTTAACGTAAATATTTTACATCTCGGGCCTTAAAGTTTAGACTTGACGTAAAAATTTTACATCTCGGGCCAAAAGTTTAGACTTGACGTAAAAATTTTACATCTCGGGCCAAAAGTTTAGACTTGACGTAAAAATTTTACATCTCGGG
>JAQIVE010003823.1:0-15794 GCA_034698285.1 Sminthurinus bimaculatus | reverse complement strand
GCACCAAAATAACCATGGACAACTTCGTAATTAAGAGCCACATTTTTGCCTTAATTCACAGTATTTTTGGTTGAGCTGTAGAATTAAATTTTTGCACAGTTGATTTTGTCTTTGTTGTCTTGATTGTGAAACTAAAACTAATTGGCTGGTGGATGTAGAAGCAAGCGGTTTTTACTTTTCTTGCTGTCTTTCTTTCTTTGTCCGTATCCTTTTCTGCCATCTACTTTGGCTTTCATATAAATTGGTCTTTACTTTGAGGTGACGCATCTCCTATAATTTTATTTCTCGAAACCCTAAATCAAGCCTGTAAACTAATTAGAATAGACAGGAAAAAAATCGTTCTAATCTATGAATTTTTGTTCTACCGTTTTTGCTAGTGTTGCGTACACAAAGGCCGCGTATCTGTAATCTGAAGTGTCTGTGAACTTGTGAACGGACCATATACATATACATGTACACATGTATTTTTTTCCTCGCTGGCCGCTGTTTGTGGTTTCCTTTGGATTTAATCGCATGCTCAAAAATTAAAAATACCAACCGAATGCCAAAGTATAGGACACATGTATGGCGACCTCAACAAGGAAAACTTCAGAGTATTTGGTTTTATTTTGAACCAAGTTTTTTAATCAAACAGCAGGCTTCAAAAAATTCAGCAGCCTTCATCAAAACTAAATGAATGCAATTTTTTTAAAAGAGAGAATTGTCGTGTAAAAAAAACATTTAATCATGCTGTGAATTTTTAATGGAAACGTCTCTTGATATTTTACAACTGGGAATAGTTGAATAATTAGATACATCATGCATAAGTATATCCCTTAGAAAAAAATTACAAGACCTAAAAAGGTTGACGATTTTAGACCACATTTTCATCAAAATTCATCAAAATTTCGTCAAAAGTTGAGCAAAATTGATTCGATAATTTTCGACCAAAATTTCATAATTATTTGAAAACATTTTTTCTAATGGAATTAACATAGAACTAAACAAACAAAATATTGATTATCATAAAGTTTTCTGGTAGTCTTCTTTGACAACTTTTTTTGTTGTTGGTGATGTGTTGATAAAGTTTATGGCAGTACCATTTCCCCCTTTTTGCATTATAGTTAATAGTCGTCAGGCACTGACTCTATATTTGATGCTAAAATCCGTTCCGATGCCAACCTGTCCAGTACATGATCTCCAAAATCAGGTGGGAGTCGAGGGCATCGCTCGGACTTTTGCTCTGGACAAGCAGCTGAATAATCTGCCCACTTGATAATGCCTTGGCATAGCAGGAGAATCGTTTCACGGTCAGTGCACTCGTCGCTCTTAACATTTCGATCGGTTAGAATACTGGATGCGGTACTTGTAGCTAAAGTTTGCAGCAGTAGAAAGCCATCTTCAATTTTTTTATCGCACAACTTTTTACTTTATAGAAATATTACTGTATAAAAATTACTGTATTGCTTTTGTGGACTAAGCTTGACTCCGCGGACAGAAACAAGCTTTGCTCGAAACGGATGAGTATTGACCTCTGAAATACTGTAGTAGGAGCGGCCAGGATTTTCCAGTTGACCCGATATGCCACTGACCACCTTGAGAATTGACAGTGTCCAGGCCAAAACCGTAGACAGCAGCGGGATGAAAACCCTCATTCTTTAAGTATTTTGTATGTTACAATAATTTTACTTTTCACTGAAAATTTGATTTCCTTCAATGCCGGTTTCGTCTCCACTTTGGTCATGGGACTAAAAATTGACGACACAAAGTTCATATTTTTTTAAAGCTTTCAGTTCTTTACGTTTTGGAATTATTTTTCCTCCTTTGACCTACATTTTACATGCACACGTTTATGCTGCCTTATACTTGAGGTTTTGCTAAAAATCCATGAGTCAATTGGCACTTCCACTGGAGAAAGCGCTTTAACGTGTATTGATAGCATATATGTATTTGGACATCAGTAGGGCGCTATAAAAACAAAATATGATGAGCATTTTCTTGTAAGCATTTTTCTTAAGCAGAATCGTCGTAAAGGAAACTTATTTCTTACGTAATAATAAAAAAGTTATGTGCGTTTGAGTAAAATCAATGCAATCAAACTTTTTTATTACTCTTTGTCGGCTACACTTTACATATAAGAAATAATTTCATTATTTTTGGCCACTGTAAAAACGTCGTGTATTAGTAATCGTTGTTGATGGTCCAACCATTTAAAGCTCGATGATATCTGTTCCCCGCCAAATCATTTAAAGACCGAAGTGGTTGTGGGAAAACGGTAGCAGGCCGAGTGTATTTTTCCGTCAGTTGTGGGTAATTTTGGTGTCCTCCCGTGGGCTGAATAAGATTGCAAAGGATTTGGACTGTCCTGGCATCAAGGTTGTAAATCGGATAGCTACCCGCAGAATATGGTGCGGCGTTGGTACCTAAATCCAAAATTTTTCAACGCCCTTTTATTGTTCCTCGGAAAAAAAAATTTGATTTTTTATCAAGGTTTTGAAGCATAAAATATTTTACCATGTCCGTATTGAGAATTGTACAGGGCGCTGTTGTGAGGGACATTGTTTGATGTCGTGTAGTACGACCTGTGGTCAGTTTTATAGGATGGACACCCGCGGAATTCCGAAATCCCGAGGTGCTGACTACTAACCCCTTGAAAAGCCAAAATTGTACAGGCAACCGCCAAGGGCAATTGGATGATGGTGCACATTTCTTCTTCTTTTTTATTTCACTATGGAAACTTTTGATTTTAGTTTAAAATCTATTCTATGCAACGTTCTATGCAACGTTCTATGCAACGTTCTATGCAACGTTCGATTCTATACAAAATACAAATGACCAAGTCAGTGATGAAATTGAAACTGAGAGGTTTCTTTTTCTACTCACAAGTACCTACTTCTTGCATTTTACTTGGAATTTGTTCATGTATAATCTCAAAAAATGGTATTTTTGTCATAAATTGGAAACTTTGACGTCAACTCGTGAATTTTTTCTTGGCCCTCAAACACGGCCATAAACTAATACAGAGAATAGTACCTTTGCATCATATGCATAAGGTGATGACTCACCAGTTATGTGTAGTTTCCACGTTTTCGTTATGCCTGGTTTTAAATAAGGAAAACAAGAAACATGCTTTTAATTTGATTCCAAAACAGGCTTCCAGAATATCATCAGTGGGTTTCTCACAACTTTTGAATGGAATCCGACCAAAGGAAAAATGCTTGCATTTTGTGTACCTACTCTATGTATTTTTAGAAGGTACTTGGACAAAAGTCTTAGTGTTCAACCTGAGAAGACAACTGAGCCTGTTATGTATACCTACGCATGGCAATAAAAACAGCAGTGATATATGCAAAGGAGGTGGACAAACAGCTGAATGTTTAAAAAACCGGCTTTTGGAAGAAGGATGAGAATAATAAAATTTTACATACAAATATCAGTACATATCTACTTAATTCTCTGTATTATGGTTGTTTTGTTACAAGATGGACGAATTTAATTTTGTCAGTCTTTGAAAAGGTCTACATATTATGATCAGTGTTTTTTTATCCGCATACAAAAAAGGAAGAACATTACCGTGATTCACCAAATAGAAGCCCAGGGTATCTATTTTAAAAAAATTTAAAAAATCTATGACTTTTCCATATAAAAAGCATTAGACTGGGTAACTATTCGAGGCTGGGCTTTAATTTGGCGAAACTTGACTATCTAGCTGTAAATGCTTTTGTAATATCACAACTACGGAAATATCTGTAAGATTTTAGGTATAATTACATACGGGCATTATTTACATAAGAACTCGCTTGATTTTGACACAACAATAAACTTTGTACTCAAAACTATAAAAATACACAGCAAATTATCGTTAATTAAATGGATAATTTATAAAAACTGTACTATTATTATAGTTCATCCTTTTCCCTCGCTTTCTCCATCTTTGCCAAAATGAGCTCTCTAATTTGAAGGACCTCCTTAACACTCGAGCTGTCCTTGTCCAAAGTCTTTATCATATTTTCGTAGACATGGTCATTGAGCTTGAGGGCCTGGTCAAACAACTTTTCTCCGGCGAGGCCAAAGGAGAGGCTGGCGAGCGCCCCCAATGTCTGGGGTTCCCCGGGTCCATAAATCTTTTTACACAGCTCATACACTTGTTTCAACACTATAAGAGCCCGCTTGGTATCCCCCTTGACAATCAAAGCCCCGCTGAGGCCGTCCAAAGCCCGCATCGTCTCCTCACTCTCCTCTCCGAAAATACTCTTACGGATTTCGTACAGCTTGGTGTAGGAATCCAGAGATTTGTCGGTCTGTCCCACCTTGAGTTGCAGACGCGCAACGTCGACCAGAGTCTCCAAGGTTTCCTTGTTGTCCTCTCCGAGCGTCTCCTCTTGTACCTTCAAAAAAACAAAGAGAAAAATTGAAATACAATTAAAATTTACAACCAGCAGCTCGTAAAATATCTTTTTGTTACTATTTTTTTACCGATGTTTTTTACCTTGTGGATAAATTCAAAGTACTGCAGAGCTTCCTGTTCATACTCGGTAATCTTGCTTGAGGACAACATTGTGGCCAAGACGGACATTGTGGCGATGGTTTGCTTGTTCCTCGGGCCAAGGACTTCGATGCGGGCCTCAAGGACCCTGTTAAGCAGCGGGAGGGCCTTATCAAACTGTGCCATCCTGATCAGGATGACTGCAATGCCGTGCCGGGTTGTTAAAGTCTCCTCGGCCATATCCCCAAATTTTTTGGCCCGAAACTTTTCCACCTTTTGGTACAGCTTGAGAGCCTTGTCAAAGTTGTTGAGCATGAGGTAGCAGTCGGCGATTTGGTGTAGAACTTTCATGACCGCCTTTTCTCCGCTGTCCCGCTCTCTACCCGGGTCCAGCAACGGGATTCTTTGTAGGGCCAACTTGTACCTCCGCTGCATCAATTTGAGAGCCAGTCCATACTCTTTGTCGGCCATGGCGGAGAGAGCCAGAGGCTCAAGTTGCCGGCTTTGAGTTTCGATTTGCATCAACTTTTCCCACTTTGACGCCGTCTCCATTAAATCATTGAGCATCAGCATATTTGAAATGTACTCTTTGATCTCTTGAAGGACACATTTTTTGTACTCGGGCTCCCCCTCCCCCTTCCACCGTCCTCCATACATGCAGAACCCAATTTCCTCATGGAGGATCTCCAGCCTCTGAGTAAGGTACTCATACACGTCCTCCTCAACCGGATTTAGAGCCCTGATCTCCTCCATCAATTCCGCGCTGAGGGCCTGCACCTCGTCACTTTTTGAATAGTCTACCTCGTTTCCCTCCTCAGATCCGTCGCCCAGGTCCAGCAGGTCAATTATTATCTCCATCAGGTCATCCTGGGTCAGAGGGTCTAAAGGAAGGATTTTTAGCTGGCTACCCCAATTTCCGGTTTCGGTTTCGGTTTGGTTTGAGCTCCTTGTGGTAATCAAAATTTGAAAGTGGGCTGGTAACTTTGGTAGAGACGGATCTATGGATATTACTGCGGGCACCATCTTGGTCACTAGGTCAAAGGTCGCGTTGTCAAATATTAGGAGGGTCCGACCTTCCAGCTGGAGACTCATTTCCTGGACTATATTTGCAAGGTCAATTTGACGGCTGTCGGATTCAGATTCAGTCTTCTGGTTCAATTTAGATGTTTGTGACTCTTTAAGCTGGTCAATAAATTTGCTCCAGCTTTTCTTGGCCGCATTTTCATCGGTGGCATTTATCCAGATTATACTTTTAAAGTCGCTCACATCCCAGTACAAGATAAGCTGAAGGACCATCAAACTTTTACCCACATTTGCAGGGCCCACGAGCACAACATTTGACCCTTCCTTGACAACCGCGTCATTTAAGCTTTCCACCACTTTATATTGGCTGGGATTGGGGATCAATTCCGAGGGGTGCTCAGGAATGGAAAAGCGAAAAATTTCGTCGGAGCTTTCATCATCATCATCCGCTGAAAATAAAACAAGTTAAAACCAAGTAAAATTTGACAATCTTTTTACAATACAAATTCTTTTCAACTTTAACTTTTCGCAGAATAGCAAAATTTTTGCACGTACCAAAAATGACTGTGAATAGAAGGACTAGACAAAAATTAAGAAGCCAAAAGGTCCAGGAAGAAAAATGACGTATCTGCATCTTATTTTCTGCAACAAACAAATTGGAAAAACAATTCAGAAAAGAAAATCTCAAGAAAATTAGGGAATTTTTCGCCTTGACAATAGTTTTAGCCCAAGGAATCAAAACTCTTGCAGAAATAGAGACTTTTTTTACCTTGATATTAACTCAAAGTGACAAACTCGGTGGTCATCTTCTGACTGTAGTTAAAGTTGCATTGCGTAGGTAAAAAAGTAAACTTCAAGTCTAATACAAAAATAGAAAGAGCAGAATAAAATAAAAGATCTCAAAGCTAAAAGCTCTAAGATTCGTACGTGTGGCTACATTTGCCGCATCAACTCAAGGATTATCCCTCGCCTTTTGATTCTTTCTCTAGCCTCAGCAAACAGGCAGCATTATGTTTTCGATGGATAGGTTCACCCATAAATCGTTAAAAGTTGTCTTTTATTATGCTTTGACTCAACATATGTATGTATGCACATGAAAATGAAATAGATCATTTCTTACTATTAACCACATGGTTAAAAATGAGCTTCAGTATAAGTAAAAAAACTAGGAATTTATTTGTTTCATAAAATTATGCACATTTTTGAACGTCAAAGAAACTTTTGACATGGCACAAAATAGCGTAGAAAATGTTTAAATGCAATTAATTGTACAATTTTTTTATATTAATGAGCTTTAAGCGTGGCCAAATAATTTTTCCGACAGTCCTTCTCATCCCCGACGGGTCGGTTGTGGTGAATGGAAACGGGCTCACTGACCGACAGTCTAAGGGCCTTGATATAGTTGGTGGTGTCCAGAGTGAACCGGTGGTAAATGCCCGCAGGAAGGACGATCAAGTCACCCGGGGTCACCAGGATCCGGACCCACTCGTCGAACACGTTCCTCACATCAAAGTACCCGGATCCTTCGAGAATAAACCGGATTTCCTCGTCCGCGTGCAGATGCTCCCCGTAAAACTCGACGAGCTTCTCGTGGTAGTTGGGGAGGGTAGCCGGGGATACTTCCACCAGATTTTGGTGCAAATAACCCCGGGCACTCTTGATCTTCTCGAATAGACCGAGATTCTCCTCGTTGGCCAGATCCGCGCTCAGCTGCCAGTACAAGACTCCCGTGGTTTTCTTCAGGGATTCCAAGGGAACTTCTTGTGGCGGGGATCGCTGGTGCTCCAGTCGCGGGTCTTCTAGGGAAAAATCGAGGAGCCAGGCTCGGACCATTTTTATTGTTGGTCAATAAACAATCGGGATTTGGACGAGGAAAGAAGAAATACAAGAAGAAAAGTTGAAGAGAATCTTTTTCTCTTGCTTGATTTCTTCCAATCGAAAGCGAACAAATCGGTTTGTCTATCCGACTTTTATACTAGAGAGAGAGAGAATGAGAAAACGATTATTATAATTTGTGTAGGTATATACAAGTGCTGCGGCTGTCGTTGACGCCGTCGTATCTAAAACTGAAGGTTTTTTTGATAAGTGTCTCACACGCATTTCTGCACCTGACCGTGTAGTAAAATTTTAAAATCCATTTCTCAATCATTTGATTCATTACAATTTTTCTTAATGACTCATGTCATTAAGAAGGAATTATTGGGGCAACGAGGTCACGTACATAAATGGGATTTGTATCAGGAGAAAGTGAGTGTTAAGGCGGATTAAACCAGTCGATGCAGATACAGAATGAGCGTTGAATTTAATCGACGACCGGGATTTACGTCCATAAATTAATACACACGTTTTACTTAGATATCGTTTGAGTCGCCGGAGAGGCGCTCATTTTATCTTGTAGAAGAAGACGCTACTGCGAGTTTGATATTCGTTACGGAAGTATAACAACAGGGATTTAGCTGCAGATACATACATGGAATCAATTTAAATGGATTGGAATCAACACATAACTAATTACAATAGTTGGTACTATAATGGAATGAAATTATAGGTAGGTTTATTGCTTACATACTGTGATATTTAAATTTATTTAAGAATTTAATCGTTGACATTTGTTCTCTACCTCTACCTTGTATTTGTCTAGAGAGGAAAGAGAGCAAAGTTCACACAAAAAAATTACAGTTTCACAAGAGCATGGAGAAATTTTTATCAAAGATTTAGTTAGCTGTGATAAGTGGTTTTAAAATTATCTACAAAGATAAATGGAACATTGAAAAAACCAACATTTGTCATTTTTATAGGTTAATAGTCAGGGTCTTCCGAGATCCGAAATCTTGAAAATGCGTTTTGTCTAGTATCTATTATGCTCTGACGATAAGATGTAGATCCTGTTTTTAGCCGTTGAGGAGGTCCCACGCGCCTTTTGCTCCGATTTTTGCTTGCCGCGAATCCACCAATAGGCTCAGAAATACTAATCCCTCGAGCTGGGGTTATTACCTGCGTTGTCAGGGTATCAATAAAAGTAAAACGTGATTCTCAAGAAAGTCTATTTCAAAAAGTTATTCTCCTGTATCATATATCATATTCAAACTAATATAACAATAATTTTGCAAAACTAGATTACCTTGCACGGATAAATTTGTCCCCCAGGGGTGGAATTACAGGGCTGTTGACTACCGCGGGCAATCGGGAGAGTCAGCATTACACAAGCTATGGCCATGTAAAGCTTTATACAGAAGTTCATTCTTTTTATGGATATGTCCTGGATTTTTGTTTTCGGATTGTATGTTTTTAATGTAGAATTGTTTTACTGACGACTTGGACTTTCTATAGATAAATGATTATCGAGGTAAAATCGAAACTGCAATGAAAATTAAAGCTAATTAAAATAGCCTTGTGTTTACTCTATATTCTCAAGTCCTTTTTTTCTGTTCTTCTGCCTATCAGTTCAAACCTCGCTTTTATAGCCATTGTAAGTCATGTGTTTATTAGCAATACATAATTTACTGCACAACAAGGATCTCTGTGGTTTTCCTCATTTGTAAACAAATACATTTTTATGATACCTACAAAACCGTTAAGGAAAAACTTTCTCCAAAAACTTTTGCATTGGGGTCAGTTTAAATACTCTTTTCCCATTGTTTTCCGCCTTCTAATATGCACATGCGAAACCGCAGCAAAAGCTTAATAACAATCTCTCTCATTCCAAATCAAATACATACATTTTTGGCAAATATTCTGCTAAGCTGCTAGAATTTTTCCAAATCATTTTATTTACAATGAATTCCAAATTGATGCATCGAGTTCCAGCTTTTATTGTTAGCGGAGAATTTTTTTTACGACTAGTCCACACATATTCAGGTAACAAGCTTGATATTGTTCAATAACTATATGTATGTATGTATTTTCATAGATCAAAATCGATACCTGGTCGCTGTTCATTTCTCTTTACCCAAAGGTCATGCACACATATATACATTATACATATAGATAAACTGATGGGCAATAGAAATAGGGAATCGATTAATCATCTAATTTTCAGTAGCTGCGTATGCATGCATGCTTTTGCTTTTCGCTTTCCGCTCAAACCGATAATTGATACGTCTCTCTATTACTTATTTGTCATGGCTAAATACGCCATAAATAATTGTACGGTATTATATTATATTATTATTATGGCCAATTCTGCTGTAGGTACATACATCAAGCATTAATAATTAACTCAATAATTCCGTTGCCGGCTCAAACTGGACTGTGGACAAACCCGGACTAAAAGGGAAATCTTGTACTAAATTGATACTCTCAAGTTGGATAAATAAATATTCTATATGTACATGTACATGCATGCACATGGCGCATGGATTACAATTTCCAGGGAAAGTCATGACAAGTATGTATGTAGATATTTATTTTGTAGAAAGGATAGATAGAGAGAGTTGATCCAATAAAATACAAAATGTTAGATACATAAATAGAATTTATAATTGAATGTGGGTCGCAGTTTGCAGAGAAAATAATAATGGATGGTAGGCATTATTAATGTTTAATTTATCTTCCTCTGTCTATTCTCTCTACCCTTTGTTGTTGTTGGTCATTTGAAAAAGTGGACGGACTTTATGAGCGTATGTAAGTAAGTATATTACTCAAGAGTCCGAACCAATTTGCGAATGGCTCCATTTGTTTGTAATTATTTTAATGTCTTAATTAGTTAGGCCAGTCCTCATATCATAAATCATATAAAGCTATTGCCAGTTTCATTTCATCGTCGATTTCCGCACGAGTTTGAGACTAGTTAAATATCAAATACACATAATTTCACGGTCGACCACATCACGATATAAGCTTGACTACAGTTAAAATGCTTTGGGTTTTGCTGGAGAAAAAAGTTTTTTGTGCAACTAATAATACGCAGTGTCTGAGGTGCAAAGGTTGAAAGTTATGGAGAATTGTGAAAAATTGGGAAAAGGTTTTTATGAACGAGTCCAAAATCCTCTGTGGCTTGATCCGGTAAGAAAACAATTACGGGCTAATTTTTTCCCCTTGATTCAAGTTCAATAGATTTTGTTCTTTTGGTGTTTAAACGATTTAAAAAAAAAATCTTAATTTTTACCAGATTTTAGACGTAGTTTTCAAATTTCTGCCAAAATCGTCGTTGGCCCACTGTCGTCTGGTGTGTCGGCAATGGCGGGACGTAAGCGAGCGGCACTTTGTCGCCAAAAATCGTCAAAGCCCCAGCACCGTTGACCTGTCCGACTCGACCTCGATCCTCTCATTTTTGTCGACCTTTGTCCAGCGAAACGGTACACTTGATATGACCACTGACCCGGACCGTTCTCCGTGGTCCCGATACCGGATGGACTTTTTCCAGGTCAGCCCGTTCCAGCGGCAGCTGTTTATGAACATTTGCGGGGATTCGATTAGGTGGATCTCAATTTCCCCAAGGATTTGTATGGACATCATAAAACTCCTGGACACATTTTTAAGGTCAACCCCGCGTCTCGAGAGCCTCGACTTTTCCTGCATCGTCATTAATCAGCGTGGGTGAATTTTTTTGGGACTTTTCCAAAATGACAAGATTTGTTTTTTTAGTTTCGTAAAAATTATCCTTGCTTTTTTCTTTTGTTAAAAACAGCCATGATCGAATATGCGAGTTTAAATCCTGGAAACCAGAAAATCCCGGATTTTTTCCAGTGGTTTGACACTCTAAAAAATTCTGAGCATTCTTTTTTTCCCCACCTGCGTCGTCTCAGTCTCAAAATCTATATTGAGGAAAATTCCCTGGATGAAACAACCCGTTTTTTCTCCGCCCTTTTTCAGCTAATGCCGCATCTTGAGGACTTGCGGGTATCGGATTTGGAAGTGGGAAATTCCTGGAATGAAGATCGAGTAATTCCCGCCATTATTCAGGCCCTTCAATTGGAAACCCAGGTTGAAGTTCAAACACCGCATAAAGTCTCTCCGAATTTCCTGGGTCAACTGGTCCGTCTCCAGTTGCCCTACCTGGACACTTCGGACATTCATCACCTGCACCAATTTCATTTGTACCACGCCCTCCGCCTGGAGAACTTGTGGCTGGCCAGTTTTCGGGACACCCTCGACTGGCAAACTTTATTGGCTTTTCTCCAGGGTCAAGCGGAGACCCTGCGAAAACTTTACTTGTCCCCCTACACCGCCGGCCTATTCCTCCACTTCCCTCTAAACTTCACCCTTGACCTGGTTTCCACCCTGGAGTTTATTCGCTGGGGCGACACCCCCAAGGAACTCTTCGTCTTTGTCCCGGACATTTTGATCCACTTTCCAAACTTGACTAATTTGGTGATTCGCCCCACAAAAAGTTTTTCCACGGACAAGTCCGTCTATTGTGTCTTGCCCAGTTCGGAGAAGACGGAACTCACGGAGGTTCTAAAGCTTAGGAGTGCGTCCTTGACCTCGCGTAGAGTGCTGTGTGACAAGTTGAGCACCCTGAATTTTTACGGCAGCTTTGAAAGGGACGATCCGCAGATACTGGACCGACTCATCAAAATCTGTCCGAACCTGCTTGACCTGGAGCTGAATTTCCCGTATACTGGAGGCAGGAATGTGATGCGCCGGGTTTTTGACCAGTGGCGAAAGCTGAGGCGGCTGGTCCTTCATTTTTGCGGGTGGAGACAGCAAGTTCGCATGGACTCTTTTTTTACTGGAATCAACTATGAGGAAAGTCGATGCAGCACAACTAGGTCCATTCTCAAAAACTTTCAGGGTCGAGATTGGTATATCATACATAAGGAGAAGGAGGAACCTCTCAAAATATTTCCGTCCATCAGCTTTCTTCAAGGTTGAATTTTGAAATTTTCCAAAAAAAAACAACAGTATTTGGTTAAGTTCAAAAAAATGTGCTAATGTCATGCCTCATGTTGGTTTTCTTACAGACTTGAAAATTCTGGAAATCAACATAGGTGATCCGTTTGACCTCTCAAAGGCATTGTGTCGTACTGAACCAGATTCGTACTTCTTGAGTGACGAGACTGTTCTTGCTGACCTCATGCGAATGCCCCAACTTCGAGAGCTGATTATAAACCAGAGCTCGGTAATGTTAAATGTTACTTTTTTACGGCATAAAAATTTTTTAGACTATTCCATCAGAAATAAAATACCTTATCACATCATGAAAATTTAAGGATTAAATTTGATAAAACAGACATTTTTTGAAAGGATGGTTTTTGAAGAGTGTTTTAAAAAATTTAAATAGAAAGCATGTGTAAAATACTTCCGATTTTTCTCAACGTTATTCTGATCGGATCATTTAATCTCGCTTTAGATTTCTCCATCCTGTCTCCACACTTTGAGCAAGACGCTGACTCTGGAAAAGTGTCGCGTGTGTGACAAAGCGGGTAAAATTATGCAGCTCAAAGGTTCAGCGTATGATGAGGCAGTGGACAAAGATGATTTTGATAAAGGTTCACGGCCACCAGCGGTCCGAGGGTCAGCAAAGCTATGTGATCGACGACGACCTTGGCTTCATGAACATCAAGCACTCAACCTGTTCTTTGGGGCCGACTCCTGCTGTCCCATTGCTTAGCCTTGACTATTTTGTTAATTTTAAATTGATATATTATGCGGTATGACAGCACAACTGTGTTGCATGTAGCAGATTGTTTTGAAGTATATTATTTATAAATGAAAGCTTTACTTAATATATTAGTTTTTTAAGAAAGATTTGTTTGAATAAAAAATATTTGATGAACCCCTTCGTTGTATTTTTTATTTCTCGCATGCCTATCCTTGCCTCCGCGGCTCAAATACGAAACACGGTTTCTGCAAAAAAATTGAAAAAATTCAGAATTCAGAATTTCATAGCATTTTAGATTTTATATCACATCATTTATCTTTTATTTATACATATTATTTAATCGTGACAGTTCTTTGCCAAGAGCTGAGAGTGTGTTGTTGTTATTGTGTTAAGCTCTAAATAGATAATACTTGGGCTCAAGGCCATAATTTATTGTTCTGCTGCTCGTCAAAATTGTGATTCCTTTCTGTCTTCTGTCTGTCACATCATTCATCAACTTTTTTTAACGCTGATCTAAGGTAATTACTCATTTCTTAAACTTAACTCAAATACCTAACATTAATTTTGCTCGTCGATCTACGGCAAGCATTGCTTTTGTTCCACACTTTGAAGTTTAATAAAACCCACATGTAGAAATTTCAAGTTGAATTTTGCAACTTTTACAAAGCTCGTACATTCTAATATTATTCTAATAGCCTTGGTAAACTTTCCTTTTCTGCCCTTGCTCCAACTTGACAATGTTATAGATTTCTATTAACTGTTACTTTGTGATTTGTGATTCTGTGTGAATAATAGGCTCTTCATTAAGCTCAGACGGAAGTAGCTAGACAACAGACAACAATCAAGAATCCAAGCTATGGCACCGATACGAAAGACGGAAGATCCCCGAGAACAACGTCATCCTTTAGGTTTAAATGTCGGTGGACGACCACAACCGGGATCTGCTCATCAGAGTAAAATATTATTGCTACAGCAACTGTTACAAACCCTCAGATCTCCTAGAACCAGTGAACAAGAAGCAGAAGTACTCCGAATCATCAGGTCGAATCCGCAATTAATGACTGCTGCCGTCACTCGCCATAAGGACTACCTACAACAGCAACAACAACAACAAGTAGCAGCCCCACAGCAACAACCTATTGCAGGAATGATGCAACAACAAGTTCAACCAAGTAATTACACAAAATACTCTAAAATAAAATATCATATTACTGCATAATAAATAAATAATAAAAAAGCATGTTTATTCCATTCAATTCAAAATTATTGCTGTAACAAAAATTAATTTTGTACTAATAAACTTTTGTTTTGGTAATTAGGAATTAATCCGAATCCGAATCAATCTGCTGCTGGTGTACCACCACCAGTACAACAAGGAGCTCCCCAGGGTCAATGGTTATTACAGCAATTGTTGCGAATTCTTCAATCCCCTACAACCAATGAACAGCAACAACAAATACTCCAAATTCTCAAGTCAAATCCACAATTAATGACTGCCTTCATTCGCCATAGGCAGCAACAACAGCAAGTACAACAACAGCAGCAACAACAACAAATACAACAACAGCAACTACAACAACAACAATTGCAGCAACGAGCCGCTGCGCTGCGACAACAGGCAGCAGTTCAACAACAACAATTACAAGAGGGGCAACAAGCAGCGCCACCGGGTAATTACACAGCATTTTACAATAAAATATGATGCATAGTATTAAGTTAATATCTTAATGTTAATTTTGTTTGTTGCAATAATATAAACGTGTATTTACAATTAGGAGTAAATCCGAATCTAAATCCACCTGCTGTCGGTGTGCCACCACAACAAGGAACTCCCCAGGGTCAAGCGTTATTGCAGCAATTATTGCAAACTCTCCGAAATCCGATGTCAAATGAACAACAACAACAAGTACTCCACATTCTCAAGTCAAATCCACAATTAATGACTGCATTTTATCGTCATAGACAGCAGCAACAACGATTACGACAAGAACAAGAAGCAGCCGGGCGACTACAGCAAAGACGTCTAGCCTAGTGGTGTCAAGTTTAAAGCATTTTTCTAGGATCACCTTCAATCATTTAAAAAAGTCTCTGACTTTGAACTAGTTTTGATGATGTTTTTCAAAGCTTAATTTTGAAAATTTATACCGCATCAGCGAACATGATGCACATATCAATGTACTATGAACTATGTATGAGCACTCAGCAACAACAACATACAAATACAAATACTATATTTTATTGTATTACCAATTACCACTCAGCAAATAATATAAAATGTATACATACATATTTAAGGGTTCCGGTTTTAGCTGTGTTGAATTTTCTATTGAGATTTGAATAATTCTAATAACTAATGTTATGAATATTAAGTATTTTCTTCTTTTTTTTGCCAAAATTATTGTAACGTGTTTATAATGTGTAGGTAGAGTTGTTTAAAATTCAAAGAGTTACCATACATTCTAAAGTTAATGTTGTTATTTTTCTTTGATAATTCTTGCCTTTTACTTTGTACTTCGTTTGTCGAAATAAATAAAAGACTGGAACAGTGTTTAAATAAATAAAAATAAAATGTAACTCGGCTAGTTTTTAATTTTCCATGTGGAAAAGACAGTGCATTCAATATTATTATGACAGGGAACGTATGTGCTTTGTACTTGTGTCATAAGTGTATAGTGTATACCATACAATAGTATAGGTGAAGTAAAAACGTTTCGATATTCCGGCTACGTATATTATACATGTATATGGAGGTATGGTGTA
>JAQIVE010003822.1:0-15799 GCA_034698285.1 Sminthurinus bimaculatus | reverse complement strand
TTTTTCAATATACATAAAAAAGATACAAAATTGTGGCTTGCGTGCCTCTCAATTCTCATTTCTCAATCGTGTTGGGAAAGGGATCGTAAAAAATCTAAATTTAAAAGCTACATTGTGTCAGTGACTCACATCATAATAATAATCAATAAGAATTATCATTGTTTGGGTTATTAATCCCAAATTTTTCAAAAGCCATAGCCAGTCAGCTTGTATGTAATATCGTAATAAAAATAATACGCCCGTCAAAATATGTACTTACATATCCATTTTTCATGAGTGATTTGGCGTTTGGATGTGGGACTCAAAATTCAAAAGCATCCGGAGATTGATCGCTTTTTCTACTGGAGTCTAATATTTTGTTTCGTACATACAGTAGGAAAAAGTTAGTTCGTTGATCGTGACGTATTAATTGTGACTGTGTTCAATATTCAACGCGCTGAGCAATTAAATTACATATACATTCTGTGGACAAATCGGAAATCGGATTTACAATCCCCATATAAAATATAAAATATTGTGTATGTTTGTATGTGCTTGGTGTGAACGCTATTAATCAATTAAATGAATGACTATACTAACTTAAACATAGTCGCACGTCACGTTACGACGAGAGTGAGAAGTTTGAAGTCAGCAGTATAACTTTTCTGCACCCTTTTTCCATACTTGGTACTAACATTTTTTCCTTTTTCTTACATTTTTAACAGAACCTTCTTTTTTTCATTTAGTGTTTTTTTTGGATTTTGATCTCTAACGTGTTTTTGTTGTACGTAGTTCCTTGGTTAAAAATATTTGTTACTTTTGAAAATTATGATAACGTAGGATATATTTGTTTTGTCCCAATATGATTGTAGAATAATTTTACATATTACAAGTAATGAAAACTCCCGTTGACGGCCATAAATGATCATAAGTCTAAAAGCAGTCGATACGTACTTAACTGCTTAAATAACCATTTTAAATTCGTGAGTGCTATTACTTGATCATTTAGGGTATGTTAGTTTTTACTGTCTTAATTTTAACCTTCTTTCTATTTATGAGAACTATTTCCATGTAACGTATAAAACTGTAGATCATAGTCTTTATACCGTGTATGTGTGCATGTATGTACTTACACCTTTTAAAGTCAGAATAAAAGCATTATAATACTTCTCAAGAGTAAAAAATTTTCATTGCATGAATAATATTGTAATTGCTGTGTATTTTCTTAACGTATTTTTAATACTCACGGAATTATCGATACATTGCTGTTGAAAAAATTAATTATATTATAATTAAAAATAGTATTATGACAAAATTAACATTTGCTTTTTTTGATTGCATGAGCGTGTTGTGTGTGTGTGTGTTTGGTTATCTACAAAGTACGATTTAAATATAAAAAGTCGTTTGATCCTTCTTCTTCCATGCTAAGACTTTATCGTATGATTCCTTTTATTATGTTATTCATCGTATCTGGAGCAGTTCAATACGTTATATTTACATACTAATTTCTTTCTTTCATTTGCCAGTATCAAGAGCAAGTTTTACCAATAGCATGTAGTTTTAAAGGAATGTGAACGTAATAGTTTATAACAATTATTATAACTGAGGGATCATTACAATGCTAATTGATTGGTCCTTTTTTAAAGTTTGATCATGACCGTTATGTATAAATATAATTTCGTATGAAAATCTAGTTCAGTCTCACTTGTTAGGTAATCAAATAGTAATTAAAGTTAAGTACATACCAAGTTACTATATAGAGTATAGAGAAGTAAGGAGAAGTTGTGTTACAAATAGATAGACCACACTTTTAGCTCTTGTTCTTTCATGGGAGCTACGTTTTTTTAGAGATACCGTCTCGACATTTTTTAAATTCTAAAAAGGTGTTTTTAATGAGAGACGACTTTGACTGAATAAATATACATGGTTGCCTACACTGAAAATTAAACAAATGAGCAGAAATATTCTTCGATGGTTCCATGAAAGTTCATTGTTTTAAACGGTCTATGCAAAGCAAAGTTATTTTTTTATTAATTCTTAAATCAATACTAAAAGACATACGTATACACATACTTAATAGTCACACGCAATAGCTAGACTCTTCTTTTCAATCTCTTATCAATGTGAAATTATTGTAAGAATTTAATATTTTTATGATCCAATGTTTTTTATATTATAGCTTTAAAAATATCTGTATTAAAAATACTCGTAGTAAAATGTAGTTTTAGTTGTTGACTCGACAATAAAAACAATATCGTCTTTTGAATTAAAATGTGACTTTATGTGTGACTTTTTTAACTGCTGACAATTATTATTATTACATCTTGCATGCATACTGTACGACCCGTTTGCTCTTTCATATAATATAATATGTAATGGATTATGGATGCAATTTTGACAAGAACGAAACAAAACTGCAGTTCCTACATGCCATGTTCGCCAAGTATGTATATTTATAATGACGGATTACAGTTTGAATAACTTGGTTTTAAAAAAATTAAACCTTCAAAATAGCATGGCATGTGTTGAGTTAATTTGTTGCGTAGTACTGCCTTTTGATTAATGCTTGTAATTGTTTCTCGTTTTATATTCTCTATCACAGAAACTATAATATAATACGGACTTTTAAAATGTAAGCCGACATTATAAAGAAAACACGAATGTGGAGCATATCGCTAGAAATGCCTGTCTCTTAGAATTTTCGCATTTTTTTACAATGTTATTATAGTAACAATCATACAAAATAAAAAAATTCTAAAAGACACAAAGGCATTTCTTGCAATAAGCTCTACAAATACGAACAAACTATGGGGGTAAATGTTAACATAGTCTGACGTTTCCACGTTTTAAAGTTAAAAGCTGATAATATTTAATTGGTATTGAAATGATAAACCTCACAGGGAATGATTCGTCTCCTTATTAGTAACTTGAGTGATGCCGTCAATACGGTGGCATTGGTATTAAGCAAAGCTGCAGACTCCAAAGGCCGAGTTCTATCGGCAGGGGGGAGAGCTATTAGAATCAGTGTAGGAGCTACAACAATGTCGATCGCAAGTATTTATGAGGTACTGTCATATCATTATACTCACCACAACTAAATTCGTCGGTACTTGCTGAAACACTCAGTGAAACATTACTCCAGATTTATTGTATTTAGATATATTGATTGAAGAGTTTATGTTACATTTTTTGGTTCTCCCACTTAACAACACTAATCATTAAGGGCAGCCAGCATGAATGTACATTATGAAGTAAATGTATATTATGTACTTAAGAGCATGAGGAATGTGCATGGCAAGCATACACTGCATGCTCGTTTGTCGGCGGTCAAAAAGTTTTTATGCCTAAGTGGAAATACTTTCTTTATAGCGTTTTTGGTCGCTAAAATTTTGATTGTAAGCCCAATACCGTCAATTTGTTTTGAATATACCATCTTTTATTAGTTTAGTGTTCCTTGAAGGCGAGTATTAACAAAAGCCAAAAACTTTCTCACTGGCATCGGTTTTTTCCCTGGTACTTTTAAACATACAGAAAGCCTAACTTTTGTCCTAAAATTTAGACCGATGGTATTTAAAAACTTTTCACAGAAATAAAATAAACCGCAGTTTTGATGTGGTATTCACTTTACAACGTATGAACATAAAATCGCATGAGTGAAGTTCACTAACTGATGAGATTCTGCATTATGTGATTGCATAAACATTTTCAAAGAAGTATCCGGTAAATAGTATTGCATGTGAAAGGCTATTCGATTTGTTTCAGCTACACAGCGTATATAAAAACATGAGTGGTAAAACATAATCGTACCTCATCTCAAAAAGCTCACAACCCAATGTAAGAAAAGTATATGTTACTTATTGGTGTTTAACGTATTTAACAAGTTAGCGGAAAAATTATTGTCTCAAAATTCAAAGCCAAAGGTCGTTTTTTCGGCGAATCTTTATACGTATGATATGCAACTTTGCTTATTACTTTGTGTCGAATGTCTATAATTTTACTATCGTACGAAAGATTGTTATTTTGCACACACATGAGTACTTGGGACAACATAAACACAAGATAAATAATGCTTGTTGTTCATAGAGTGGAAAAAGTACTGGTGTTAAGAATTAGTAAACACTGCCGACTGCCAACTAAATACTCCATGTTTCACCATGCATGTACCTATGTATGTACTACGTACATTCGTACATGTAGAGTGAATTAGAAGAAAGTCAGTTTCGTGACTGTTGATGATTGCTTATGCTTGTAATTGAGCCTAACTAAGTATATATATACTATATACATAAAATTATGAAACATTATGTAAGTAGACAAAATGGTTGATAAAATACCGGGTGGCTCAAAAGTATGTACCGAAAATGGTACCTACGACCTATGACTGAAGATGGAACAAATAATTTGTGGTCAGTTAAAATTGTAGTCCACTGTGCACATATTCCATATACGGTGCATATGTACATGTGCATCTAGATTCTAGATGTATCTAGTATCTAGTAGATATTTAAACATCCCTCGATGACTTTTCGAAAATGCATGCATAGAGAAGGTAAGCAAGAAAAAACAATTGCCTCCACAAAGAACCTTACATCATCTTACATCTCGATTCTCTTAGCAACCAAGATGCTTATTGGTATTTGTGAGCATCTACATATTTACACCACTACGAAAAGGTATTATCTATATTATAACTAATATGTGTACATTTTAAACGAATTTCTAATGATAAATGCAGCCCTTACTTGTATTCTTCTATCTACTATGCAGACTATGCACTTTAAATATTTTAAAAAGAAAAGATGCACTTTATAATCATATCAATAGTACTGTTCATTATATAAGCCTATCGTAGATAACCATAGCAGAGAGTATTTAAGTAAGAGTAAAAGTGACATATCTAACTAATAACTCATAAAATATGTGTAACACTTCTTCATTCAACTGCGTTTTAAATACTGCATAAAGCTCAATCCTTATTTTTTTTTATGGTGGTTCAGGAACAATAACTGCCTGCAATGCTAAATGTATTAAGTTCATTCTTAAGGATAAAATGGTGAAAAAATTGCAGTTTTTATTTAGTTTAGTTTTCAATACAGCAAGAAACCAAGACCATTATCAATCACAGATCACAGTAAACCTCATTGATCGTATATCGTATGGCAAAGTATAAAAGTACAAGTTAATTTTCGCTACATTTAGTCCGAACTTACTTAAATACTAGCATTGTGTAAACATTTAAAATCACGCAGAAATACGACATTTTCAAAGTGTTGAAGTAATTTGTAATTGTATTTCAGTGCTGTCTAAATTTGAGTTTTGTATGTCACGTTTTTCTTACTTTTAGTATCTCCCTTGGTCGTTAATTATTTTAAACTTGTACACATAGTTTTGCATAGAATCGGTTTGAAAATATAATTGAGGGGTCCGGGGCAACAAATGGGCTTGATAATATACAGTGTCTCCATAGCAACACCGTATATCAAAAGCCTATTTGTTGCAACCAGGCCCCTCAACTGTAATTTTGAAATGATTCGCACCATTTTATATCTCAATTTAATTATAACAAGGAAGTGCACATAGACGTAGTGAGATGAATAAAGAATTTTTTACTTACGAGCACACCGTGCTGTGTAGGCTGTAGGTATATATTTACAATGTGAGTAATTGATGTTGTTGTTAATTAATTAGTGGCACTAGTTTGGAACAAACTATACACCAGTAATTTTGAATCAAATAATGAATATGAATACATTATACATATTATATGGTCACTGAACACTGATTGAACACCAAAATTTAACAAAAGTGATGAAATTTCAATGCTTGTATAAGATAATGTTTTTAACCACTAAACACAGGGTTTCCTATGCATAAAACAAGGTTATTTTTGAGTTAGGTAAGTGTGGATGTACCTATTTTTGATACATCGTTTTGTGGCCATTACACAAATACTTACTGCTTTACATTTTACATTTTTCATACTTATATATTATATACACATATAATATATGTATTACTTATGTAAGCTGGTTTAAAATTTAAAATGGAAACATTAAACTTTGATTACTCACGTTGCAATGATGGAAGTAAATCAATTGAGATTAGAGATGTACAAAATTATTCTTGTATTCTTGAACTTTGTTGCTGGTTGAAAAAGCTAGGTATAATAACAATAATATTATGTATACTCCTTGAGGATATGGTGTAAGGCTAACTATGTAATACACAATAAATAATTCACTTTTTTGCAATTTACAATCCTCTTTGGTGGTAAATCGCAATTCGCAAGCCGATTTATGTTAGGTGTACATATTATGTAGATAAAACTTAAGATTTTCATGTAAGGTTAGCGACCCAGCCAGATGCACTTTTATTGTCTAATTGTAAGTAAAGAAGCACAAGGCTTATGTAATTGCACACGTTGTGTTTAAGTAGTTTAACGAAGTGTACACACCTTTCGAAAGTTCTGTCGAGCACAAACCATACAATCAAAAGTTTACATAACAATTTGTTTTATTTTTTATCTGATGGAAATTTCTGCACTTTTACACTTTAAAACGTAAGATACCTATGACTGGGCTGGGGTTTTGATAACCTTTTTGACTAGTTTTTGACGACGTAATCTAGAGCACTATTACTACTATTATTACTTAAGTACGTAGTTTTATAAATAAAAATAATTATATATCATTATGATGCTACTATTTTCTTTTACACTCTTTATTAGTTGAAAAGTTAAAAGCTATTGATTTTATTCTTTTTTTAAAATAAATTTTCCAACAAAACAAATAATACAATAATATAATTATGCACTTAAGCACGTACTCCGCTTGTCTAGTTTACCGAGTAACTTTTTACCACCTTTTGAAAGTGCTTGTGTCAAGAAGAATAGCAAGTTTTTCAATCTGCTTTTGGGAAAACTGAGGGAAACGGAGTCAGAGATAAAGAAGAGATCTTTCTTCATTCTTTACTATGTACTTGAGAACGAGAAATCAAATTTCGATCATCGAAATTCGATTTCCACACACCCAGTTTTCAAATCTTTTACTTGGGGCGCACTACAAACGTTTTTTAAAGGTTGTAAAATTGTAAAGGTACATGAAAATGCCTGAAACGAACCCTTTCCCCTTTCTTTAATTTGCTTAAAAAGTTAGCAAATCGTCGTGAAATTCTTTTTGCTTTTAAGTTAAATGTAGACTTATTCTCTAATTCAATCACATTGCATTCACCAGCTGCATGCCTTTTAAAAATGATGCATGAAAAAATAACTATAATTTTTTATTTATGACTAACTCACTTTTGCTGATTACTACTATAAACTATATATAATAATATGTGCAGCCGTAATAAATAGCGTTGGCGTTACAATGGAAATACCACACGTTAATACATTAGAAAAAATCGCTCTTATTACTGCTACACATCAGTATGCCATTTATCTTGGATTCAGATTCGAATAGAAAAACTAAATTTAATGAGGAATTTTTTAACTATAGGCTGCTGTCCAGTTCGGTAGTCAACTCGCTAGAACTTTTGGGTGAGCCCTTTTAACTTGTGAAATATTAAGTCGTTATTTGAGACATTAAAAAAGTATAGTATCCCAAAAGAATGTTATTACTAATAATATGTGCTGTAAACACAAAAAACCTTGTCGTTGTTATAGTGACACTTTCTCGGGTCTCCTGAATCGTCAAGGAGGTGAATCGGGTAGCAGCCCGATTGCCCAAATCGCTCAGTTATTTTCAGGCCTGACCAGTGGCGCTCGATCTGCAGGAGGCTCAAGCAGTGGCGGGTCTAGTGCCAATCTCCTCGGTGGAGTCGGAAACGTAAATGAAACTGAAATACATATTTCTGCATTGAAATTAATTACCTTTTTTATAATTGATTTAAAATAGGGAGTTTATTTACGTTATTTACGTCTGTACTTTTTCCAATTTTAGTTTGCTCAAACTTTAATAAATACGAAATTAAACTTGCTGAACGGACTTTTGTCACCCTTTACTGGTGGAAGGCCCCTTCTCAACTTTGGTAATCGAGGTTCATCAGGATACTCAGGCTCTTCTTCATCATCCTCATCATCATCATCATCATCATTTTCGGAACCTAATTTTAGAATTTCGATCTCAAGTGCATCAACACCGAGCAGCAGCAGCATCTCCGTTTCCAGTCCCTCAGACTCGACGTCGTCTGCAAAAACCACTGGACCTGTAGGTGTTTCTAGCCCAATTATCTCCAACTCTTAACTTTAACCTCAATCTAGAATATTGTGTTTTTTTAATAGGTTCCAATTTCCACTGTCCATAAAACCCATGTATTTCAAAGTATTTTTTTTTTTAGCCAGTTATTAGTTTAATATTATGTATTCTTCCTATTGATAGTGATAGAAGAAATAGAAATCATTAAATATTGTAGAAATATGGGCAGACAAATTAAAGAGAGAGGAAAGAAAACAATCAGACCCCTTTATAATTAATCAGTGCAGGATTCGTATGATTTGTTTTTCGTGGCCAAAAACTATTAGAAGACATACATTTACATAGCTGTGCACGTGCACTATGCATAGTGGTGGACAACTACGCACGGATTTCAAGAATTAGGGACTTGTGAATTTTGTGGTTCTTTTTTGCAGAAACGTTTCCAATTTGATATTTACAGTGACTTTCCTTTTATTTAGGAAAATTTACCTCAAGTAAGTCCTTGTGAATTTTCCGCAATCCCTAATCAATGACTATTTTTATATTTTGGGTCATAAAGCTGACTAGAAAACTCGGGCGTTAAATAAGAACGAGCTTGGTGTTATCGACCACAAGCCACAGGTACAAACGATCATGGTAAAGGCCTTAGAACTTGTAGTCAATGAACTCAAGTTACTACAGCTACCAAATATTATCAATAGTAGCCAATTATAGTCACAGCATGACTTCTCACTTTCTGATCAAGTCGTTATTTGTTCATTCAACAACTTGAGTCTTACAATTATGTTCTTTGGCCACGGGAAAGTAAATTCCGACACCGTGCATTCTTTTACCCTTTTTTACATATATTTGACGTCAGACGATGATTTACTGTCCGTGCAGGGCAAAATTGATTAGGAACAGATTAGGAATTTTGTAGAAAGTTGAAATTTTTTAAACGGTATTTTTTGAAGATATACTTAAGATATTACGTACATACATACTTTTATGAAATTTTGAGTATGTATTAGTTTTTATCTCCACAGCTTAACTATATAGAAGAAAAAATTAATAGGAATGATATAAATTGAAGCTGGTGTAAATTATTTTGATAATAACCTTTGCTCAGCACTGAAATTACTTGGACTTTTGCTGTTTGACATTTTCTACTTTGTAAAAATTAAATTTTCTTTTGTTAATACACTGTCAAATTTTCTAAACTCCTTATTTTCCCTCTTTATCTTTTGTCAATACTATTTTACTGTGTACTTACCTGCTTTTCTGAAACTGTAATGATAATATTAGTAATTAGTATCTATGGAAACCGTTTATAAAGTTGTAACACGTTTTAGTTGCAAAGAAAGTTCAAGGTTTTAACCGTCTTTGCGGGAAATCATCAAAGCTCAATTTAGAAATCAGCAATATATAACTTCACCTTTAAACGGTGGAATCGCCTATTATATACAGGAACTTTGGTTTTTATAATTAAGTGTGTAAATTCGGAAATACGGGCGCAGAGGTTTCCATACATGTATAATGTATATGTGTATGTAGTGATTTTATTAGTTAGCTATCCTAAAGCCGAAAGAACTCGTCGCATGACGAATACAACTCTCTTTGCTTTTTTGTCATGTATAATATAATTTTGTAAAGCCATGTGATATTCTAAGTTTTGATTTTTTTGTTGATCAAAAAGTGTATATATTTTGTAGTTCATGGTATGAGTGTTGTGTGCTTATTGGAACTCTGACATTCCCGAATGGCAAACCTGCCAATTTCGACAAATTCGATGAAAATCAAAAATATAGAAACACGTTTATTATAATAATTAGTTACTTACTAGTGCAAGAAGTGGCGCTACCCGCTACCGAGCTATCGATGAGACCATTTTATGCATTATTTTGACTTATTCGGAAGCGTAAAGATTTCGATTATTGAACAAGAACGGTTTGAAAAACGACATTTGTTGGATTAGAAGTACATATTTCGGTTTGTGTATGGATAATATCCATGATTCATGATACTGTATAGTTTTTAAATTTGTACAGATGATATTTACTGTGTAGTTGTCGATATTTTAAGCCAGTCTTTGCGTTGATTGGTATAGTATTGGGCCTGATTTGACGATCATTATTTGTATCTTTTCTTGGTCGTAGTACAACAGTTAGGAACGTTCTAAGTATGATCAGTAAAAGCCAAAAGCAGACTCAGAACTCTGACCCTTCCCAAAAAGTTTTATTATTTCCATGATATACTATTATTATTATTGATTTAGTTTACCTTTTGTTTTTAATGTGAGGGCGTTGTGCATGTAAATATAAATATGTTCCATGACGTGATACTGAACTCTGCCTCGGCGATAATGAAACCTGGAGTTAATTTTTGTTCAATAATTGTTGTCGTTATCTTCCCGAATCTTATACCCTCGAACCTCGAACTCACAGTTACCTTTACTATCAAAATACGGCAACTAAAGAGCAAGCCTCATTTAGTTATCCTTTAGCAAATGATTGTCTTGTGGCCCATGTCTTTTGCCATTTCTTTGCCGTCCATCTGGAGCTATACTGAACGGTCTAAAATAAGCGTTAACGAGCTTTGTCATCTACTTTTGTAAACCCTATAATAAAACAATACACAGTCCGCAATCCATCTGGCCAGTTGTGTCGTTTACTTATTTCACTTAGGTGCCAAGAAACGGACAAGTTGGCTACTAAATAGGGCAACGTTTTCAAGGGCGGTCGAGATGGCCCTTGTTCTGTTCTGTTCAGCCCCATCAACTGAATTCAATTTTTTGACCCAATCAACTTAACAATGACTGGAATAGAACAGTTTTTCCGAACCCGTTCAGTAAAGCCCCAGTCAATCCGATTTCCGATATAGTTTGTAAATGTATAATATCTACATATTATACTATACATTGTACAAGCACAGAAGACATTCGGAGCAAACAATGAGTCAATGTAGATAGTATAAGCTCGTGTACTGGTTAGCGGTTAGCATATTATATATATGCAGATTTTTCAACTAATACTACTTAAGTATGTACCTATACATAGTTCCAACATCCAAGTAAAAATCTACCCGTACATAAGCTAACTTTGCTCATCAGTTTGTGTCCAATGTATTTATTATTTTGTTTCGTATTATAGTAAGTTATAGTGTAGGGATTGCGAATCAAAATAGCGCCGTGACCGACGTTATAAAACCTATTATTTAGTTTTTGTGTTTTGTAAATAAAAGAGGTTTTGGTCACGTGGGGGAAGTGAGAGGGTTATATTTGCACAAAAGCAATGTCATATTATAGCATTTGAATTCAATATGAGTCAACAAGCCCTAGCACACTGATTGGGTTAGTTATTATTATGACCTAGCAGTATGTTAAAGGAATGATCCATGTTGTAGTGCAAATAGAACAAGATATATTTTCATGTGTACATAAAGGAAGAAAATGAGATATGATATATGTAGTACAGAGTACAGAACTTCCCCATTACATTGAATGATTGTTATAAGTTATTGCTCCTATTCGCTAAGTAAGTAATTTGATAAGAGAGACAAGGCATATGATACAATAAATCCTAATAAAGCATATGTTGTACATTATTGAAATGTGATTAATTTAAATGGATATTAAATATCAAAAAATGAATAATAAATGTTGATAAAATTATGAACCGTTGGCTATACATTTCCTTTTCTCAAACTTACATGCTATTTACCATTTATGTAGTAATAAACAATTTCCTCTTGTTTTAAGATCCCTTTCCAGTATTGTGAGACTGTCCGTAGGAACTTTCGCCGAAAATTCCTAGAAATCGTTCTGTATTCTATAGGCAAAAAGCCTATAATATTAGTATTATTGTAGGAGGAACAACAGAATTCGCATTATGTCTGGGAATTTAAGCGTTTGTGCTTCGGCTCGATGCCATCTTTTACCAACCACAGTCTCAATCATACATATAGTGTATATACTATATACATAGTTAGTTTAATTAATCCTGTAGTATTTATGTATGTATGTAGTACTTTACAACTTCCTTGGATTAAAATCCAATGTATATAAAATGGGTCTATTATTTGGTCTGTATTATTAGTGCTTCACTTTTTCTCTGCTTGATATTTTTTACTCTTCCAACCATAAACTTTATATCACACCATGTTTTCAAATATATAAAGAATTTCTTCAACTACAATTACATATAGTCTGTTTGAAAAGTGAAGGCCGGCCACAACAATAGTGTCTTTTATTTACCTTCTTAATTACTCTTTTATATTTTATACAACTATTACATAAATTAAAACCCTGTGTTTCAGTTAGCAGGGAGAGGTTTATATATTGATATTTATTGCTTTGCAGAAACATACTAGGGATACATTATTATTATCAAGTGCTCTCCGAGGGTGGGCGCCTTTTACCAGCCAAAAGGAGGATTCGGAAATTATTGGAAAAATTTTCGAAAAAAGTTGGGGAAAAAATTTTTGAAAAAAAGCCTGGAAATTTTTTTTTCAAAATTTTTGTTTTTTTGAAAATCTGACTTCAGATTTGAATTCTCCATAATTTTTTACCCTTGAACACGTTGAATTCTAATTTTTTTCAATTAACATGAAAAAATTCATTTCCTGGGGTCCTATCTTTGGGTTGGCTAAAAAGGGTCGTGTCAATATAATCCTGATCGTGCGGAAACGTCTTTCTACTAATTTTGACCCCCTCTTTCGGATGGTTTCAAATAGAGCCTCGTAGAGCATTTTTTTTTCTTGCCAAGTTTTTATATAGGTACTTGTTAATAATTCGCAGTAAATATTTAATTCATGCCATGCAAAATTCATTTAGCTATAATGCTGCCTTTGCTCGGATAATCTTGTTTGATACGCATGCATGCACGTCTCCAAAGCCCCGCAACTGTCTTGAAAACGGCAAAAATATCTGATTAACAAATTTATTGACAAATCAGTACCTCCTAAATTGGCTCAACCCTTTTAGTTTTTTTATTGCCACAGCCAAAAATTTCATAAAGTTAAAGGTGCTCCATGAAGAAAGGTTTAAAAATTTAAACCAATTCACTATGGCAGTTTTTATTTTTTGCTGGTATATGTATGTAGTGTGTATGTAGTTCGTTAGCTGCTATTACAACCAGGACGTAGTACAATATGTATATTGTACATATGTATATTCAACCATGATTCCAAGCCTTTTGACCAGCGCGAGCTTATTCCGGCCACCAAGGTTTGACGCATTTGGATCCCTTCCTAAACAAAACAGCAGATTGGTCTCGATTCCGGACAGTCCAGCTCAAGTAAGCATTCCATGAAACATTTTCCTACAAATTTTGTCCTATTTGGACAAAACGGAATCATGTCTCTTGAAGCGCCTTTTTCTAAACAAGAACATACACACAATTTATTGAACATTAATATGTATGTACATCCCGTGCAAAAATAATTGTAACCAATTTGGCTGAAACTTTCTGCACAAAATTCGGCCTTCATTATCCGGCCGAAATCTTCAGAATTCTGTTACGAATTTCCTGATACATAGTTAAAAGAATTCTGCGGATTTCGGTGGAATCCTGGTATTTTTTGGCCGCAAAACTCGGGTAATTTTTTAGTGGTTCGAATTCCCAACAGAATTTGGCGGGAAATGTTTTGGTGGTTCGAATTCCCAACAGAATTTGGCGGGAAATGTTTGGACGGAATATAGCAATAAATAATACTAGGTATACAGTGAATTTTAGAATTTTCAAAGTTTTGAAATTTATGACGGGAAAATAAAACAAACCTGCAAGAAGAGCCATGATGAGCAGTAAGATCAAGATGTTTTCCGCATTTTGAGGGTTTGTTACGTTGGTGAGTTAGTAAAATTTGGTATTTGGGTGATTTTTGGAAGATTCCTCTCTTTAAGGAGTTTTTACAGGAATTTTTCAAACTTGCTTCGTTCACGTGGAGAATTTTTATATCTTTTTGAATTCTTGAATGGTACGACCTTTCTCATAAAATTGCAACCATTTAGAGTTAGAAAAAACTTTGAAAAAGTTATGACTCGTGCTCACTGGTACTTGCCTCGATACTTGACACAGCACCGATAGAATATAATAAACAGAGCTATTTTGTCAAGTAATAGAAAGGTCATGGCAATATCTTTTAAAGGGGAAGAATGACGTTTGTTTAGAATTTAGGGTAGATATTCAAACGAAGAGTAGACTCAACTAAAAGTTTCTAGGATTGAAGCTGGTTGAAGAAAAAGCATTTTTTTACATTATCCAAATCGAATTTCACATGCAAGCAAAATCCTAAATATTTATCTGTACTTATACCAACTTTGGCACCATCTACCAAAAACCTTCAGAATGAGGAAAGCATTGTATAGCTTGTTGCTAGTGGTCGCCATGGCGCTTCTTGCAGGTTTGTTTTATTTTACGCGCCTAAATACTTTGGAATCATGGGAAATCTGGTTCTTTAATACATACATATGCAAAAATTAAATTTGTGCGATTAAAAATTGGCGGTATTCAAATAAATAAATAAAAAAATTGCAGCTGGTGAGAGACCACAATTGCCCCATCTTTTCGTTTGTCCTCCCGAACCTAGTCCTTCCACCGAGTTAGACTGCGAGGTCGAGTGCTACAGCAGAAAGGACTGTCGCGGTGAGTCGGAAATGTGTTGTGTCTACTGGGGTGGAACCCAATGTGTCAGGATTTTTGAGTAGCCTGAAGAATTCTAGAAGCCTCCTCATCCTGGGTAAAAACTGTGAAAACGACGATGGGATGAATTTGAATTTAAATGGGATCGAGATATTTTTTCATATGTATGTAGTAAGCCATCAAATTCTATACTGTAAACTTGTCATGGAATAGCTCAGGTAGGCGCAGATATGTATGCCAGGTTGATGATTGATTACCGGTCAATCTGGATTTTAAATTTAAAAAAGTCTATGTAGGTACTTGTGAACCAAGTTTTTTGGAAGCGAGTTTTTTTGAAAATTCAAAAGAACTTTTAAAGGATAGTAGAATCTGTTTCAATATCTGGAATAAAACTTTGTCACGTGTATTGTACATGAAAAGCATGTACGTTTTGAGAAAGTACTTCGGTTTTTGGCGTTATTTCACAAATTGGAGAATTTACTGGAGTTAAAATAAAAAGTGTTTCATGAAAAAAAGATAAAATCTGCTGGATTTGAACCGTCAACCTCAGCGTACCATGCGCTAAACGTAAACCACTACGCCACTAGAGATCCATGTCAAGGCGAACGTTTATTTCCAATATATACTAGCGTAACAGAAAGCACAGGGGGAAACATATTTTTGTGAGGAATAAAGCAAAGGGTGCGACGGTGTGGCAGCTACAAACCTTTTGTTAAAATCACTAAAAATGTTTACAAAGATCTGCAAAACCTGGCCAACATTAAATCATTATGTGAAAAAATCACACCCGATTCCCCATTCAGTTATCATTTAGTGAGATTAGTGGTGCTCCCAAGCTGTTGAGCAATACTTGAAAAGGGTGGACACCGAATTTCGTTTTTCGGAATTGCCATTACATCATTTTTTAGCACTTAGAGTCCCTTTAAAAAATAACTTATGAAAGTTTATGAGATTATCATGAGGTTTGATGCGGTTTTTTGACGCGTATATGGTCGAAAAACGCATGAG
>JAQIVE010003821.1:0-15801 GCA_034698285.1 Sminthurinus bimaculatus | reverse complement strand
CGATTTATCATTTATCAAATGAGTTTCTTCTTTCCCCTTTTCATCTTGTCAAACCTTCAAAACCACATTCATAAAGTAAAAATATACGGGCTCACTCCTTTTCAGCTTGGAGCAGTGCAAAGTGCAAACCCTATGAAATATAAATTTGGTCATTAAACGGCCACTGCATGTATAAATAAACACGTTGATGTAATCCAATTCAAATTTAAATGGTAATAATAATAGGTAATAAGTTATAAAGAAAGTAAAAAGTCCAATCCCAAAATTCTCAAAGTTCTCGTATCAGCAGACTTCTTTTTGACCAAGAATTTTTATACTTTGCAGTTAATAATACTAACTCATTTGATGTTATTTTGTTATGGACGATAAAAAGGAGAGTACACGACAGCAGCAAGTCGTTTGCATGCAAAATACATATCTATCTATATATATGGATGTATGTGTGAGCAAAAACTTGTTGAGCGTATAATGCAGTACTTTTCACATGATAGGTAATACATAATATGTATATATACGTACATTTGTATTGTATGTGGATGATAATAATATAAAATTCATCTGAGCAATTTGTCAACTGTAATTTTATTAACAAAGTAAGTAGTTGTCTCATCCAACTATTTATTAACCTTCTCTTTAACTCCCCCCTCTCTTTCAATAGATCAAGAGGTTCACTTTCAACTTTATACCACAACATAAAAAATGTAGCGAATAAACTGTGGGTGACAAGAAAATAATAGGGAAAGAAAAGTCCGACATCATTTTCTTTTGACTTTGGGGTTGACAAAAAAATGGCAATCACCCAATGCATTGGAAACACAATCTAGGCAAAGTAGACGTATAGTAATTTGAGCATGGCTATACAGGAACAAATTATATCAACTAATATGCAAAGACAAAATTATAATCATTCCTTCCATGTATATTATGTTCTTAATATTGAGATAAATTCCGTTACAATATTATATTACGTGATATTCTTGAAGAAGTACTAATCGTTAAAGTAGTCATACTTACAACGAGTAAACATATAGTGTAATATGCAGTGTGAGGGTAAAATGATAATTATTTTTGAGAACGTGTCTTTCTTGTATATTATCTCTTTACTATTTACTGTATTACTCTCAATTCTCAATTACTACATACATCAAGTATGTAAGTATGTGTGGAGTGTCTTTTGCCGAGATGTTATGTTATCTTTTCTGTGATTGTGCTACATGCATTTTTACAATTCAAAAACTATTACATATAATTTTTCAGGGTTAACCAGCATTTATTTATCCTTCTTATTGTACGCATATCATATATATGCATTTGTATGTGTAGGAAATTGTTTGGCTGGAGGTATCCCTTTCTTCGTGTTGTGCAGATGATTGTGTACATTTTGCATTTAAAAATTGCAGTTTACAGTCACCGTGAGAAACTAAATGCTATTATGCATTATGTATTTGGTTTAACATACCTAATAATGATTATATAATGGTCACCATTACACGGAATTTCGCACTGAACCAAATTCTATTGGCAATTCGCGCTTATCTATTATACATAGAGTTTTGATTTTATTCACATGGTGTTTTGGTCTTTTGTACATTGTGCATAAATTTCATGCCGACTACAAAAAGGTACAAAGTTGGGAACAAAGCAATATAATGTGGACGAATAATAATAACTAGGGCTAATGTGTAAAAAGTCGTTTAACGTTCACACCAATCATTATACGCACATTTACTTATACTTACATACTTGTGACAAGTCGTTTCAGTATTCAGTATACAGTATGCAAAAATGCATATAATATGGCGGCAAATTCCTGTATGAAATCAATTCATAGTACTCATTGTTTAGTTCTGTGAATTTTTCCTCCAGAACAAAAATTGAAGAGTTTTACCTTTTCTGTACATAATATTCGTTTTAAGCATTAATTACTTGATGCGATTTGCTTGAATAAAATCATTGACATTAAAAATGTATCCCCATATATAAACTTTTTTATGATAAAACCTTTGAGGAAAACCTCACAGTATGAACTATTTTTTAATTATTTCATTGCACTGCACAGACAACGGGTAATTATGATTTATTATTCACGGTAAACTGTAATAATAGTAATTTTATTATTATCTGGGAAATAGTGTTGCAATTAAAAGAAATCTTTTTAAAGATCAGCATTAATATTCCATGCGCGCACAAAGACACAGAGTTTACAGGTCCTTGAAGTATTTTTTCATGGAATTGTCTCATTGTATCATGGAGAGGAGAGAGACATAGTATCTATATTATGTGCTATGCATATGTACATGTGTATGCACGCAATTTGCAAAGTCGCCTCCAACTTGAAAGATAATTTGTCAAGTGCTAGGACTCCATTTGATGTGGTTTGACTTGCCCATGTGCTCTGGCTATTATTTTCTCTGTTGATTTTCTTTTCGTCTCCATTTTTTTGGTCATAGATTGAGTTCCGTGTATATGTGTCCCTGCATTATCAGAATGATAGCCATAATATATATTTAATAGCGAGTAGTGCACCTGCACTCCAATTCGTCTCAAGATAGACATTCAATCCAATTTCAACAGCGGCAAAATATTCTTCGTGCTCTGTGCTGTGAACTCTAAGCTTGTTACAGAAGAATAGAAAAAGTATGAGCATATTTAAAGTATATGATGGGGTGTGATTCTATTTCCCAAGGGCTTAATATTTTCTCAAGTTTAAACTCTCTGCAAATATGGAGTTATTACTTGTACTTTTCAAGTTTTCAATATCTTATCTTCGCATCTGTCCTGTCCTATCATGCAATACAACATTTTGTCTTGGCATCTCTACTTTATGCATTCTGCATGCTACACGCACATTTGTACATACTTGAAATGGACAAATATAAATATTATTATTGTGAATATGAATCTGTTGTACACGTATTATTTATGTACGGATTTGTAGCGTAAAGTGTTCAACTTACAACTATAACTTAATGTCCCTACCAAGAAAAATTTCAGCAGTCACCATTAAATGCCCGAAGGATCGAAAAAAATGGCTGTCAACTGGAACAATATGAACAGTATTCCTATATGCGTCCATTTATTAAGTCGATCATTAAAAGTACATTCTCATAAATTCAAACGAGAATTATAGTTTTTGCCGTCGGAGACAAGTCGAGTGGTTCGGCTCAAGCCAAAAAAAATTGTATGTATGTATGCATGTAAAAGGTTTCTGTTTTCAAACTCCATACAGAGTTGAAAGTGAATTCATTTGTGCATTGTAATTTTCATACATAAAGTAGCCAAAATTCAGCTACAAACTCTTTAAACAGGATGAGAACATACAGTTGCTAAAGAAAGATATGACCATTTTGAAATTCCATATTTAAACCTTCATAGAAACCACACCAAGTGTCTCAGGTTGCTGTGCTTCACATATGTTGTGCAGAATTTGATTCTGAAGGATTTTTGTCCATTTCATTTTTGGGCTAACTTGCCATTTGACAGGTCAGGAGAGCAATATATAAACCAAAGTCGGAATTTTACCTCAAAAAAAGATATGGCCATTTCATGTTCCTGGTGTTCTCGTGTGTACAAGCCGCACAGATTTTTTGATATCTTTTTAAAAAAGGACACATTCAAGTTCCTTGTAGTTTTTGCTATATTATGATAGAGTCCAAGATCATTGAATTCCGTCAGCCCAGTCGTGAGAAATGTTGATTTAAAGAAAGGCTATCTTTGTCGTTCATTTACAAGCGGAATCGCATCCGCGCCGCAGAGAATGTGCCCTCAAGCGTGACCCTGGTGACCTCAGATGTTGCCATCACAGTATTTAAGTCTTCAATGTATGCGTAACATCCACCATCGATATGAACATCGTGGGTTGAAGAGCTCCGGAGAAAAGAGTAGAAACAAGTCGGAGGTTTAAAATTGCAGTGTTTCAAACACTGGTGTTTGTCTTCGATTCTTACCATTGAAGTTAAGGGAGCAAGAGGCAAATTTCGACTGTGTGACAATACATCCGATTTGCTCCTTTTCTCTTTTGCTTTTTGCAACTTTAAATGTTGTTTAAGTAAATGTAACGGTAGATTCGGGATGCTCTGTTCCAAGTACAACAATCAGTATTATTGATTTGGAATTACTTTCATAAAAATTAATGTTCGAACTATGTTTCGACGCAAGCTCTCACGCTTTCGACGTCTGCTCTTTCACGAATTAATTGGCAAAAATGTAATGTTAATTTGGCATTGCACATTGTGCAAAGTTCAAGAAGTCATTGAATTTCACGATATGATTTTAATAAAGTGCAATAATAAGTCTCACGTCTCACTGCCCTGATTCCTGACTGGGTAATATTTTCATACATATGAAAAATACTGTACTCGTTTCATTTTTGCAACGATTAGATAAGTCTTTTATATTATATAGCTATTGAATTGTCATTAAACATTTCACTGCAGTTGAAACTGCAATTTTCTAGTCGGTAGTCGGTATACATAAAGAAACAGATCAATAGTACATAGTTTTGTGCTTTATCGCACCGTTAACTGAGATGATTGTATAGAATATAGAATATGTATTACAAATTAATAATAACACGATTTGAAATTAAATTAAAGGGAAGTACTTACCTGCACACAGTATACATTGTGTAAATACTGTGTACTCTGAGGCTTTTGACATGACATCTAACATAATATTTATGGAACATAATAACAATAAGTAAGCACACAGGAGAGGTAACGTGAATTGAGAAACAATTAAAAATTTCCACTAAGAGTTTCTAGAAGAGTACATACTACATACACTTACAATGTACGTTAATAGTTTAATGTCTAATAATGTCCACACAATATATTCCCTACTTACCTTGGGTTTTTACCATCATTGATGTCCCCTCTAAAAAATATAGGTAAAATTTAATAACATAACATTATTGTGTACATAACACACACTATCACACTACACACCCACGCATACACTATATGATGTACTATTATGTATGTAATATTTATTATGTCATAACTTAAAGGTGAGTAAAATCAAAATTTGTTCCTCATTCTTATATTATGCATAACATGATGTACAAAGTACAAACGTTGCATTTAAAACATGCCCGATCGGGTATTGATTATTGATTACATACTTATGATCTGTAGGTTATTCACGTATTTATGTCAAACTAAAATTTTTCATGTGCATAAATTCTGTATAGAAGTTTTTAGGGAGCAGAGTTGCATTCTTGTGCTTCTCCATCTTCAAACAATATTTTACATGCTGTCCGAATGGTTTGAGGCTTATTGAGACATTTCTTTCAAATTTTCAGAAATTCTTTGTGATATCCCACTTTTGCCTTGTATGTGTATACAATTGAGTAAATAGTAAATATACATAATCTGGAGCTATAACTTATGTAGTTATGACTGAATGAAAAGCGTATAAATATATAAATATTATGTAAGTTGTATGTGTGATGAAGACTTTTTATGGTTTCTGTCGGTCAAATGAAACCAGGAAAGTCATTTTATGCTGTTTTTGGGGCTCCTCGACATGGAAAGTTTCCAAGATTGTTGATTTTTGATGCATCAAGATTCAAGAATAAGCATGTGTCCTGTAGATATGGAGTATGTAAGCATGAAATAAGTAAAATATATTATAAGATGGGAAAAGATGTTTGTCCTTTGGAACTTCTAACATTGAAGAAGGCGCATAAAACTCGAGGATGGGTGCAATAACAAATACAACAGCTTGAAAATGTAATGGCATATAAAAAAGAACTTCAGTCATAAGCTGATAAAAACCATGGTCGTTTGATTATTCAGATTCAGTGTATACTGTACAGTATACTTAAGTTATGTAGTATTATGTAAATGGCTCCAGTGACAAATCGACTCGATAAAACACACCAGAATTAAAATGACGTGTACTTACTACTTACGTTTTTAGGTTTCCGCATTAAGTATTGACCACAGTGGTCACTGGTCACATTATAAATAAAAAGTATGTGTATAAGTACACATAAGTAAATATACACATTACACATGTATACATGTACAGTATGTATGAAATGTGCCGTTGAGGTACAAAATAATAGACCTGTAGGTCTAAAAGACATGCATAATACAACATGTATCTCATTATGATTTTTTGTTAATTAAAATACAATAGTTTTGAATCATTTTTATTGAAACAAATAATTAGCCACAGAAATACAATGGTTCTTATTGATTCTAATTTCTAATACTAATTAAAAGCGAAACATAAATGGCTTTCAGAATTAAATAGTCTACTAAAACTATAGAAAAGGATTTTTGAATGACGCTACTCCTAAAAAGACTGTACTAATAATAAAGCGTTATATACCTTTATGTTATACTGAATGTATACACTATACACTATACACATTACACATACATAGTTAGTACAGCCCGAATTTTGTGAACGTCAATTTCAGGAAACCCCGATTTAATAAATCAGGGTTCGATTGTCGATTGCAAACTGGTGAGAACTCTCTGAAGCATTTACACGAAAAAGGAAAAAGTTAGTACTTCACTAGAATACGAATACCAATAGGTATTAGTATTCTAGTAGTACTTCTAACAACTGTTAGCGCTATGGGATGGGTCTGATCTCTGCTTACGAGATGGAAAATCGCTAAATACACCGATAAATAGTATGCTTATTTATTACTTAATAAATAATGATTAACGTTTTTCACGTTTCATGTCGCGACGTGAAACGGGAAAGGCGTTAAACATTGTTGTTGATTAAGTCGTAATAGCTGCCAGAGACAGTTTTTAAGCCGTATCATTAATCATTATGCAACTTGAGTAAAACTGAAAAAAGTTAAGATATTACAGACATTAGCGCTTCGTTCAATAATATTTTAATCAGTGAAAACAGCGTTCAAGTATTGATACATTTAGGTAATAAATATTATTTGAACTACATATTTACTTACATACAAAAAACAGCTTTTGATTATTCTCATAATAATATATTCACAGAAAGTACTCACTACACACTATGTACATACATACTCCGGTGCACATTTCTGGATTCGATAATTAAATATTGATGTAATATCAGTGAAAACTGAAAACAGCGTTTTAGTATTCTAGTATGTATCCTAGCATTTAAACATGACAGTTATTTAAACGGAAAAACAGTTTTACCATTCTCAGAGTGCCCCATTTAAATAAATATTTCTCACTTCTTTCAACATGAAAAAAGCTATAACTACGCCTTCCTTGATTTTTTGGGCGAGGGCGAGTTCTTTTTAAAACAGGGTACAAAGTTTAACATAGATTAAAATTTTAGTTAATAGTTAATATACTGAACTTGACTCATACTAAATTCTTTTTAAAACATCATTTCTGCTAAATTAAAGGTTTAAATTTGATTGAAGAAGCCCTTTAGGTTAGTAAAAATAAGCCAATGCTTCCCAATGGTAGGAAGGATAGGCAGAAATTTTAGTGTACAAGCTGGCTTGGCAAGTCAGCTTGACAAACGATAAGCTAATTACACTAGTCCTAGATATACTGTTACACATTAACACATTAAGAACCTAAGTAGTTATATCGTTTCTTAAGCTATTACATTAGTTCGTAAGGAAATAATATATTTTTCCCTCGATGTGCGGTGTTTTGTATGTGTATAAAATAAAATAAATAAGTACGTTATTTTACATTTTATTCGTATATTTACGTGATTTTTTCTCTCAACTTCAAAATGGGGTAAGTATAAATCATAAATCAATAATGATGTAATCGTAACATCCATTTCCATATTAAGTATGATTATACATTTTATACTTTACATGAGTCAGTAAAATACATTGGGTTTTTAAAGTCATTGTCATATTTACTCACTCATTTAAAACATAACATGCTTTATATTATAATATATGTGTGCATCATTCCTGTTTTCTTAGGTGGTATTCGTTATTGCAGTCACAAGACTTGTCAACTATATTATTATTCACCGTAATCATAGCATTTATTATTACATATATCATAATGGATGCTCGTATAACGGACCTAAAGAATTCAATGGCTTCCGAACGGGCTAAGATTAAGAGGATTGACGATGGTTTGTCTGCTCACAATTGTGAAACCGAGAATAGTCAATCTGTTCAAGATCAAGGTATTACATGATATTATCATTATTTCATTATTACACGTGTTCAAGCTTTATTACCGTGTCACATTTTATGGCTATAAACATTTATTTCAAGTATATTATGTCAGCCATTTTTAGTATTTACCCGGTAGGATTTTACATGTCAAGTCGTAGTGAAGAAATCGCTTAAATACAAATTTTGTAGTTACGTATGGAGCTACAACTGACACTTATACGATATATTATACCATCGTTAGTTACAAATTCAATAACAACAAATATCCGTGTATTTACAAGCTTTTTTAACAACAGATTGCGACTTCAAATCTGTGGTTTCATAATTGACTACAATTTACAATTATTTATTTATATTTATGTGTAATGTGTATAGTCCTAGGAATTCACAGTATTTTTTAACGTTTTGCTCCTAAAGTTTTTTACACATAAGGAATTGTATCTGCGCTGTACATACACATTTTCGTTAAGATCAAAACACGGGTGTGTAAAATATTTAGGTGTAATACATGTTCAACAGCCAATTAGCAAACAGTCATTTTGATCGAACAGTTTAGTTATATTATACATACTTATGTAAATTAAATATGAAACTTCGAAGGACTGCTCGATTCAACATTTTTTTATTGCAGAATGTCGACAGAAATGTCATTTGTTATTAATATGGTGTAAAATAGTTTAGATTAATATATAGAGTGGTGTATTCTTTGCGTAAGGTTAAATAATATTGACTGTGCTAGGTATGGTCCATACTAAGTTAAAAGCCATAAACGTAATTTAAGTATGTAACATTATTTAATATCATCATCTATAGCGATATATTTTATTCTTTTCTAGGAGAAACTCAACTTGTGAATTCCTGTAACGCTTTTTATGCGGAGAATTCATGTAGCAGTCTTAAATCATCGTCGTCGTCAGAATCTTGCCTTAATATGATTATCTCGTCAGAACAAAAACAACAACAATCAAAAACTATAAGACAATATGCAAACGAAACAATTCGGCCAATATCGGAATGTTTAAGTATTTATAAATCACCAACTCTCGGAGCAACAAGCCTCACTGATGAAGAGATTATTGCTTTAGTTGATACAAAGCACATTCAAGCACGTAATCTAGAAAAGGAAGTTCAAAATTTCGAACGTGGAGTATTAATTAGGTATGTCATAATTTGTGGTATGATGTGTAACTGTTGTATATAAAGTATAACATTTACACATAAATACACATAAGCCAAGTCCGAAAAATTCGGCGTTCAACAAAATGTTACTGAACTTAATTGAAAGCATTTACTTTTTTGGACAAAGATTTCCACGATATTCGGATTTTATTTGTCACCCCAATTATGTATTTATTTTGGCACAGAAAACAATTTCAACAAGAATCAACATAACTTCAATATTAAAAACTTGTATTTGTTTATTTTTTAGGAGAAAAATCCTAGAACGCCAAGTTAAATTGTCTCAAGATTTGATGTATGAAAATTACGATTACTCAAAGGTCTATGGGGCCTGTTGTGAAAACGTAGTAGGTAAGAAATTGAAGCTTTCTAACTATGTACTATGTACAATATTTTATTTAAAAATTCTTGGTTTTGAATCTACGATAGTGTAGCATATCACTACAGTATAATTGGTAATGTATGTACATGTAATGCTTAAATCTTAAATCATCGGTTAGAATTGTTTTTTGTTTATAAGCCCTTTGATGTTTTGTGGGTTCATAACAAATGTGGAATATTTATAAAGCTTAATTTGGTAATAATTTTAATTTTTGTTTAGGATACGTTGGAGTCCCTGTAGGGATGGCTGGGCCTCTTCTAGTAAATGATCAAGAATTTTTCGTTCCTTTGGCTACAACTGAAGGTTGTTTGGTGGCAAGTACTAATCGAGGATGTCGTGCTACACACCTTGGCGGAGGAGTAAAAACTCGTGTTGTATTTGATGCTATGACACGTGGGCCACTTGTTCGCTTTCCATCAGCAGTCAGGGCCTGTGAAGCAATTAAATGGCTCGAGCATCCAGCAAATTTTACAAAATTAAAAAAAGTATTCGATGGATCTAGTAGATTCGCAAGACTTTTGAGTGTTCAAAGTCGGGCTGCAGGGAGATTCCTCTTTATAAGGCAAGTGCTATTTGTCCGTTTGATTTTAATTTTAAAGTTTGGTAAATTATAACCCTTAGGAGGAGTCAAAATTAGTCGACAATGTTCGTATTAATTATGGTACTTTACGCGAAACAACCTTCCCCTAAATATTCATTGTCCTACCTTGCTCACTCACCTCAACTAAAATGCATTTGTGAGATGTATGCATTAAATACGAATTTGTGTTTACATAAATGAAAACTTTAAAATACAACCTTTGTTGCGCCAGTGTAATTTTTATACAGTCAGTTCACTGATCGTGTACAAAATTATCACTGCAGTAAAATTTAAATAAAGGGTAAAGGGTCAAAAGAGGATGGAAGCGAATGAAACATATAGGAGATATAGGAGAGCAGAGTGGATATAAGTCCAAAACTAAGGTTTCTACCTAATAAACAGCGGAATGAAATTAACTTTACTGAAATTAAATGACTCCAGGCCCTTAGCTTATCTCTGTTGATAATTATTATCTACATCTAGATATATAATACATATTTTTCATCATTTGTAATTTGTACTCAATATTTGCATATGCATACATACAGAAGAGAGAGACATTCAGTTAATTTTGTAATTTCTATTTATTAGATTTTCTGCCAAAACTGGAGATGCGATGGGCATGAACATGGTGTCAAAGGGTACAGAGTTAGCACTTAAGGCTATGCAAGCCGAATTTCAAGATATGGAAATTTTATCATTAAGCGGAAATTATTGTACGGATAAAAAGCCTGCTGCTTTGAATTGGTTGGAGGGAAGAGGGAAAAGTGTTGTCGCAGAAGCTGTTATTCCAGCTCATGTTGTCCAAAATGTATTGAAAACGTCTGTACAAGCAATCGTTGAAATAAATGTTGCAAAAAATCTCGTCGGCTCAGCAATGGCAGGATCTATCGGAGGATTTAATGCTCATGCTTCCAATGTTGTTTCCGCTATATTTATTGCTACGGGACAGGTGAGTATTATTTTTTAAATACATTTTACATTTAATATTTACTTTTAGCATTACAAACTACATAGTACTACTCATTTCCATAAGTATTAATTTTTATTTATTCGAAAAACAATACTGAAATACTCAATTTTATGTTGTATGTAATCTAGTAAATCTAGTAAAGTTAGTAAATAATGATCATTTAAATGTTTTTCTTTGAAAAAAATTAATCAGGACCCAGCACAAAATGTATGCAGTAGTAATTGTATAACACTAATGGAAAGTTGGGGTGATAATGGCCAAGATTTGTACATATCCTGTACTATGCCCAGTATTGAAGTCGGTACAATTGGTGGTGGAACTGTCTTGCCAGCTCAAGCAGCTTGTCTTCAGATGCTTGGTATAGATGGCCCTAATCTTTCAAAACCAGGTCAAAATGCTCGTACATTAGCAAGTATTGTTTGTGCCACTGTTCTTGCTGGAGAGTTGAGTCTAATGAGTGCATTAGCAGGAGGTATGTGTTTTTGAAGTGTAATATACGATATCCATTACATACGTTATTTTTCGTTATTATTTGTAAATTTCAATTTCGTGTTATATTTCGAATGTATCTATCACAAAATGTCAATGTACAAGGTCTGTTTTGCTCTAATTCATTCGAATATCGGTTTTCATGTTACTTTCAGGTCATCTTGTCACCTCACACCTTAGGTATAATCGCTCTGATTCGAACATAGTAGCAAGTGTTACGGGTCATAATTCTCAACCTGCTTTGCAATCATCACCAACAATTAGTGTCTCAATTCCCACTAGTAAACCTAAAGTTAAGCATCAGCAGGAGGAACAACCTCAAATTACCATGAACGTTATCGATCTTCCGACAGAATGTAAACAATCGTAATCTAATTTATTATTTATTTATTAATAGTTAGTTTTAGTACGGAGATGTGAACTTTCAGAAACCTAACCCTAAAATAATAATATTACGAAAACAAAAATAACGATGATAATAATAATATGTATATGGATATATTATTATGTATAACCAAAAAAAGAATAATACAAAGCCGAATTGTTGTTGTTGAGTTATTGTGAATACAAAATAAAATAATGGTACTATTATAAAGAGATCAACTGAACAAATTTATACAAGTCTGTAAAATATTTATTTATTGTTTATTGTACTCCCATTTCAATTCACTAAGGGTTGAACAAACATTAGTGAGCAAGCATTTGTAAGAGCTCTGTTAAATTTCTGCTTTAAAAAGTAGACTTCCCGTTTAGTACAAAGACGTTTCCTATGTGTGATGTTGTTGGAGTTTGTTAATCGTACATATTGAATGGCACGTCTTTTCAACCGAAGACTTATCCGTATGTTTCTGTACACTATTAGTAGCTATTAGACACTCATTCTTTTTGCAGTAAAAACCCATAGTAGGAGGGATTCTCCAATTTTTCGCTTTCTTCCTCTGGACCAGAAAGTAAATGGGGAAGAAAAACGAGATGTATAGGGTGGTCATTTGAGAAAAGTTTCTTGGAAGAAGAAAAACGGTAGTAATAGGGTATATTTATTTTGTTGATAATACAAAGACTAACAAAGAATCTCGAAGCTTTGAAAGCTACAAAGAAATCGAAGACGTAGAATTTAGTAATTGATTCAGGAGGAGAGAGAGAGAGCGGAGATAGACAGGGAACGATAACAGATGAAGGGGAACCCTGAAAAGTACATAGAGTGAAAGCGATCATGCTAGCTTATTTCTGTTATTTGTCAACTGGACAACTCACTCCGTGATAGGATTGCTAAAGAAAGAGAAAGGAAGTTGAGGAGAGTACTTTTTTTCTATTTGGGATCTTACAAGCTTTAGAAAGAGCATCGCCGCTGGCTCCTATACCTCTTTCCTAACTACCTTATACACTTACATATAGCATCTTAATCACATAAACGTAACTTACATACAGCCCACACGTATATGTACTAGGAAGTATAATAGTATACGTCGTTTAATCTATGATATAGGAAAAATAATGTACATTTTATGTTCATGTTATATTCTAGCTTCTAGCATCAGAATTATTTCATACCCGAGTTTATGAATTAGACACAAAAAGTATTCTTAACGAGTTTTGGTTCATAAAGGTACATAATACATAATGCATGCATATGTTTTCAAAAGTCGGTAAACTCTCATTTTGTAAAATCAAATTCTAGTTCTAAAAATTTATTACAAATTTCGAAGTAAATTTGCAGTTTTACGCAAAGTCAAATTTATTATGAAGCTCATATTATATAATAAATTAATGTTACAGATATACGTTTTCTTTTTTCCGCACGTATTAATGATGATGACAGGGATGAAAGACCAGACCAGAGTTTTGGAAACTTTCCTTTGTGTACTTACACACGTGTCGATGGTACAGATATGGAACTGACATGGAAAAGTATTTTCTCAACTCTTGACAAATGAAACGAAGGTTATGAGACTTTGTCTGGCTTTTTACGTTGAAAGCTCGAGGAAAGCTGAGATAGAACAACAACAAAAGAGAAATCACGTATGTAACTACAACCATGGTATAATAAACACGTTCAGTTATAGAGGATCGAGGGGAAATCCAACCAGTGTATAGTAGTAGGTACACATTCTACAATAACTATAACACTGTCTTTAAAGCTGTATGCATACATGTATGCTGTGTGTATAAAAGTCAGAGAGAAAACTTCTGTGATCTCTTGAGATGTACACGAAACTGTAACTGAACACACAACACATCCACGTATAGAAACATTTGGATGCTTGCTCAAAGTCCCTCTAGCTTGTCGCTTTTGGGTCTTCTTTCTCATCACTCTACTTTTTAAATCTCTTTCCCTGTTTCTATTCAGCTTTGAGTAAATATCAGCAGCATCTCTCCAGCACTTTCTCCATCTATTTTGCTTTTGCTTTTCCAACACATAACCAGAAACCAGCCAAGCACCGGGACGGAATTAGAGAATTGTGGAAACCAAACTGACACATGAATCCTTTCTTCGTTTTCTCCACTTTTTTCACGCTGATATAATGTATTCAGTGTAGTCGTATTATTAACAAGTACACTTCTATAGATTGGTTAAAAAAATTTCCGCGGTATTACTGTATAGGAAAGAGGAGGTCGATTTTAGTCGAAAATCGGTTCCAAGCTCACAGGAACTCGTTAGTTGCGCAAGATTGCGACCCTTTGAAGGTCAGCTCCCAAAAAACAACTTTTCTTAAGTTTGAAAGAACTTCTGCATAAAATTTATCGTAGGATAAAAATTGGTGGAGAATCTGAGGTCTGATTTCTAAAGATTCTTTCCGTAAAGCTCCGATTCAGGTTTGGGAAAATTGGCACTTAAAAATGTAATTTCTTTAAATTACGGATTCTGGGGTACATATTTGACTAAGGGGGGTAATGAAACCGAAGTCAGATTTTCAAAATTTTTTCTACGCTACCTTGAATTCGGTATTGACTATGAGTACAATGCAATTATGGTGACCCTCGGGGGGTGGAGTTTTGTAAGGTCACTTTAGATCAAATTACGATTTTGTGTTTATATTCGATTGCGTATTTCTTATTCTTGAGCAGCACTCTTTCTTGTTCTCTGTGATACATGCATGCCTGTTTTTCTATGGGATCCCTTTCCATGACCATTGTTAAAAACTCGTAATAAATATTACGTTTTTCATATACGAAGTAAAGTCAGTCATCATAGAGAATCTCTAGTATACTTCTTACAATACTCGGTTGACAAAAGAGGACTTATGAATTTGGAATAATATTTTAGTACTATTTTGTAATAACTCCCATAAAATAATGATGTAAGAAGCATTATGTTTCTCTCTCTCTCTCTGCCTCTCTCTCTCTCTCAAACGGGGACTGTAAGCGAGCAAGTATACGGAATACAAAATTAATGTGTTATTATACAATTTTTGCATTGTGGATGATATGGAGCATTCAAAAGACTCGCAGTAAGTACAGCCACCAAATATGTGTGTTATTGTTGGCGTATTCCACTTATTTTTTCTTTGATGCCAAAAGCACGTTCATACACATTGTACATAAATACATAATGTATATATCTATGCATGTTAAGGAGACCTTGCAAATATTTGGCGTGTGTCGAAACCGAAACCTTAAAAGTGAATAACCAAAAACATTCACATTGCAACAATTGGCATGCGAAAATAATTTGTATTGTATTTTGGGCAGTAATTAGCTGAAAAATTTTATATATTATAAAATAACTAAGCTTTTCTAGAAAGGTAGTAATCTGTATGTTTTATGTAATTTGCTAAGTTATGTTTTTTTAGAAGTTAACTCTAAGTTTTATTTACATTAAAACCTTGTGTGGAAATGAATAATATGTACTTATGTACATTGTACATAGTGTTTTGTCAACAAAGTTTTGATATGGTATAACATTGAATATTATACAACAATGTTGTTGGGTACAGAGTCGATATGTTTTTGTAAAATTGTTAGGTTCAAAACTGTGTGTGTAATATCATTACCGTTGGGATAGGGAGAATAGACAATGGAACAATGAATGTATGTATGTAGTTATACATATGTTGCAAGGGAACGGGAGGGAGAAAGACTGAGAG